>WNWU01020971.1:0-34297 GCA_012654045.1 Ptyas mucosa | reverse complement strand
TAAACCTAAACCTAAACCTAAACCTAAACCTAAACCTAAACCTAAACTAAACTAAACTGCCCAAGTACCATCAGCGACCAAATGCTCAGGATGCTTCTTGAAGCCAAGATGTTGGAGGCATTCCTTATTTTGGAGGTTTAAATATTTCAAAGAGCAGGAGCAGCCAGTGAGGAAAAGTTGTCCTGGGTCCTTATCTTCTTTTTCCCAGGGAAAGCACTTTATATGTCTTAACTGGAGATGACAAGGATTCAGGTTTTTATAAGACCTTGTCTTATTTTCTTTTGGGCCCCAAAATAAGCACTAGGGCTTATTTCAGGGGGAAACATGGTTTCAGAGTCCGGCTAGGTGCACCACCCTCTCGACATGCACACACAAGAGCTGTCAAGCATGCTGGGACCGATGGTATCTAGCAGCAGCTGCAGCCTGCCGGTCCCTTGGCACACTTTGAGGCTGTGCAGAGCATAAGGCACAGAGTGGAAACCAGGTGATCCCGACATGCAGAGCTGAAGACAGGGGATCCCAATGCGCAGTGCATGCTGCAGGCAAGCCAAGAGACACGAAGATGAGCCTCTCGTGGCAACCTGCTGCTCCAACCCACCAATGCTTGGCTTTCCCGCAGCCTGTATGGCATCTGGATCACCTGCCTCCTCCTCCTCCTGCCTCTGCTCCCACCTGCTGCTTGCACAGGTAATCAACTCACCTGTGGTGCGCGGGCTGCGGTTGCTGCCAGACACTTTCGGCCAATGCACGCTCACTGCCTTTGCTGGCCACAACCATCCCGCTTCACTACGGCTTATTTTTGGGGTAGGGCTTATATTAGGCACACGTGTAAAAAAAAAACAAGCTAGGGTTTATTTTCTGGATAGGTCTAATTTTCAGAGGAACATGGTGTGCTTTTTGAAAATCCCACTATCAGTATGAAAGAGAACTGTGTTTGCAATGCAAAGCAACCTCCAAACTTATGACTATGTGGGGAAAAAGAGAGGAACCCATAATGCCCCCAAACTTTCAGTACTTGAGCCGAGTGTCTTCTGTCAGACTCACCTCCAGGATGTGGGCCTTAGCTGCCTCCAGGGTATTTGAACTTCCAGTACCTAGAGAGGCTGTGAGTCCCAAAATCTGAGGTAAATTCTGTTGGCCTTTCAGCTTGCGGTCCAAGTAGTTCTCCATAATCTTGTTATAAACAGTTCCTTTGTGAGTGTGGTGACACTCGTCAATCACCAATAGGGAGAAATCTGCATAAGATATCGAAAATGCTAATCAGCTTTTATGCTAATTATAGTGCATTCTTCTTTTAATATAGACTGCTTGAGGGAAGGAATTGTCCTTATTCAGGAATATCTGCTGAATTGGAGAGTACAGGTAGTCCTTGACGTACAACAATTCATTTAGTAACCGTTCAAAGTTACAACGGCACTGAAAAAAAGTGATTTATGACCATTTTTCACATTGACAACTGTTGCAGCATCCCTATGGCCACCTGATCAAAATTCAGATGCTTAGCAATTGACTCATATCTATGACGGTTGCAGTATCCCAGGGTCATGTAATTGCCTTCTGTGACCTTCTGATAAGCAAGTCAATGTGGAACTTAAAAACTGGGGCAAGAAAAGTCATAAAATGGGACAAAACTCATCTAACAACTGTTTCACTTAGTAACAAAAACATTGACTCAATTGTGGTCTTAAGTTGAGGATCACCTTTACATAATTTGGGTTGATAGTGCATATTAAGGTATAAATTTGGCCTGCAGCAGACAAAATCCACTGCTTGGAGATCTTCAAATGGTGGTTTTGATGCATTGTTTATTTCTATGGCAGATTAAAGCCCAACATGGAAAGGAAGATACAGATAGTCCTCGACTTACAACAGTTCATTTAGTGACCATTTGAAGTTACAACAGCACTGAAAATAATGACCATTTTTCATGCTTATGACCATTGCAGCATTCCATGGTAACATGTTTTACATTCAGATGATTGACAACTGACTCGTATTTCTGACAGCTGCAGTGTTCAGGAGTCATTTTGAGACCTTCTGACAAGCAAAGTCAACAGAGAAGCCAGATTCATTTAACAATCACGCTACTAATTTAACAACTGCGGTGATTCACCTAACAAATGTGTCAAGAAACGTCGTGAAATGGGATAAGTTCACTTAACAATTTTTTCACTTAACAACGTAAATTTTGGGCTCAATTGTGGTTGTACGTTGAGGACTACCCGTACCACATATTCAAGCTGGTTTTAGAATAGCAAGAGATATTAATGCTGACACACACGCTGGATAATTGGGAAAAATCAGAAATATGCCATTATGTCCTCCATTTATTGTAGAAAGGCCTTTGGATGTTAATCTATGAACAGGGTTTACAAAAACAGTAATCCGAGAACAAACTGCTCAGAAAGTCCTGTAAAGCACTACGAAGCAGTATATAAGTCTAAGTGCTATTGCTATTGTTATTTCTTTGTGCTTATGTGAAATCTAAACATTCGATAGGAAGCCACAATCTTTGTGGCACCTGGAGAAAAGATTGGCAGCAAGAAGTGGGACAAGGCTTTATAATCTGTCCTATTTATTCAAACTGTATGCTGAATATCATCTCCTTTTAATTACCCCATAATCCCTTTTGTGGTAGAGTCTGGGCAACTGAATGGAGCTGAGTGTTTACTGGCTGGATGCCCTTCGTGTCGCCAATGTGAAGTTATATTCAGCAGATATATTCTCATCGTGCCCAGAGAGAGAAATATCTCCTCTACCCAGGATCGAACTCTGGATCCACCTCAGTGGTGGGTTGCCCCCGGTTTGGACCGGTTCTATAGAACCGGTAGTAAAACCAGAGGCAGGCTCCACCCACCAACCCAGATGTCATCAGAGCGCTTTTGCGCATGCACGCGGCCCTGTTGCAAACCGGTAGTAAAGGTGACTAGAACCACCCGATCCACTTAGGATCAAACTGTATGCTAAATATGCAATTGGCTATGACCCTGAGCTTGTCGATCAGAAAGGTAGGCAGTTCAGTGGTTCGAATCCCTAGTACAGGTCTCCTGCGTGAGCAGGGGATTGGACTAGATGACCTCCAAGGTCCCTTCCAACTCTGTTACGGTTACTGAAAAGCTGGATCGGAAGAGTATGGTTTTAAAACTGGATGAAAACAACAACTTGTGCTTATACTGTGCCCAACACAGTTTAATAGCTGAAAATGGAAATGATCTGGAAGCTTTAGTAATGAAAGTCAAGGAGCACAGTGGAAAAAAACTGGGACTAAAACACAAAGGAGGCCAAATTAATGACAAATGGAACAGCAACTAGCCTTGTAATTGATAGTGAAGAGGGAGATAGCTTCTGCCTTTTAGGACTGATTATCAGCAGTAAAGCATCAACAGTCAGGAAATAAAGCATAGACTAGCATTTGGTAGAAGAGCAATGAAAGCCTTGGAAAAAACTATCAGATGCTATTATTATAGTAATGATGATGATGAATGCGGGTTCAGATAGATGACCATTGAAGGGCCCTCTTTACTCAAAGTATTGCAAGCAAAAAATGTGTTTAATTAAGAAAGGAAATGCATCCAACTGGAAAGGGGACCAATTCAGTTGAATTCCTTTTGGCTAGGACAAACATCATAAAGAGGCCCCCATATGTCAGAAGATAGGAACAGACAGTGACATATAGCTATGAGAGGGCCAGGTCAAGAGGACTCTCATCCTTGAAGATTTCCTGTTATCAACAAGAGATACTTTAACTATCCACCCTTCACTGAACAGTTGAATTATGATTGTTTTGGTTAGGATATTGTAAAACTTTTGTAATTAAGAGATGTCAATTGAATAACGAATGTATCTGTGTAACCGGAACTGCTGTGTTAGCAGTTTCCTTTGTTTGAAAGAGTATAAGAATTGGGGTCTTGTAATGTATAGGTCATTCAGACTTCCAGGTATGAATCGGACTCTGAATCTATTATTGCAATAATAAAATCTGATTCTGTTTGCCCTTTGGGATGACTCTCAATCTCTTTATTCCATAACACTATATTGTGTCTATATTAGGGGTCCCCAACCTGTGGGCTGCAGCCCACTACTGGACCATGGTCTGTTGGCCACCAGGTCGCATGAGTGGCTAGCAGACACCCCACTCATGCTAGTGTTGGGAAATAGCCATATTAGTCCCTGCATTTTTTTTGGCAATATTTTCTGAAGTGGTTTCTTATAGTCCCTCCTTTCTAGGGTTAAAAGAAAGTAACAGGCCTAAAGCAGTGGTGGGTTTCAATTTTTTTTTACTACTGGTTCTGTGGGCATGGCTTGGTGGGGGTGGCTTGGTGGGCGTGGCAGGGGAAGGATACTGTAAAATCTCCATTCCCACCCCACTCCAGGGGAGGGATACTGCAAAATCCCCATTTCCTCCCGATCAGCTAGGACTCAGGAGGCAGAGAATAGATGGGGGCGGAGCCACTCAGAGGTGGTATTTACCGGTTCTCCGAACTACTCAAAATTGCCGCTACCGGTTCTCCAGAACTGCTCAGAACCTGCTGAAACCCACCTCTGGCCCAAAGTAACCCAGCTGGCTTCCTAGCTACAGCAGAACTAGAATTTAGGGGTCTCCAACCCTCGGTCCGTGGACTGGTACCAGGCCACGGCATGCTAGGAACCGGGCCACGCAAACAAGTGAAGCCCCCATCCATGAGATGCAGGCAGCATGCTAAACCATGCCCCTTCTGGTCTGTGGAAAAACCTCTCTCTATGGAACCAGTCCCTGGTGCCCAAAAATATTGGGGCCACTGTATTAGTTTCTTCACATTTGGGATTCTATAACATTGGGAGGACTTTCAAGAGGCAGAATGTCTCTATTGCAAGTGTATTGCAAAGCCTATGATTGTAGCTGTCGAGATCCCCCTTGGCTGGGGCTCCAGTTAAAACCAGTTCTTGGTTTCTTTTTTAGCAAAAACCAAGGTCCACGGAGCTGTCACTAGGCATAACAGAGCTTTGCAAGCGTATGGTGTAACTTTTTGGTTATAGTACCAATTCTAAAAAGTTACTTGGCAATTGGATTTAGAGAAGAGTAGACATACAATGTAACATAGAAGGGGAAATGAAGAGATTCTGTTCCCAATTATTCTTGATCAAACTTTGCTAACCATGGAAAGGAATCCCTTTCCATTTACTTCATTATCCATTTTACTTCCCAGAAAAATGTGGATGCTTAGCAACAGGTTCATATTTATGACGGCTGTGCTGTCCTGGGATCATACGGTTGTCTTTTTGCAACCTTCTGGCAAGCAAAGTCAATGGGAAAGCCAGATTCACTTAACAATCACGTTAGCAATTTAACAATGGTGGCGATTCAACGGCGGCAAGAAAAGTTGCAAAATGGGCAAAACTCCCTTGACAACTGTCTTGCTTAACAATGGAAATTCTGGACTCAACTGTAGTCATAAATTGAGGACCACCCATATTCCAAGAAATAAAGTGAACTGGTTGTGGAACAGGAATCTGGGGCAGTTCCTTATAACTTGATTGCTATTTGCAGTCCAGATACAAAAATTTCATGTCTCTAGAGTAGATAGGTCTTAAAAATGATTTAGTAGAATGCCGAGTATAGATTGTGTGAGAGCTTGTATTTAATTATTATTATTATTATTTTTAAATTTGATTTATATGCCGCCCTTCTCCGGACACTCAGGGCGGCTTACAATGCGTTAAGCAATAGCCTTCATACTTTTGTATATTTTATACAAAGTCAGCTTATTGCCCCCACAATCTGGGTCCTCATTTTTACCTACCTTAGAAAGGATGGAAGGCTGAGTCAACCTTGAGCCTGGTGAGATTCAAACTTACAGTAATTGCAGACAGCTGGTTTTAATCACTATGCTTTTAGTCTGCTGAGCTAAACCAGGCTTATTATGCAATTATGCAATTATTATGCAATTACAAAACAAGAGCATATTTTGATAGGCTGTTATATTAAGGGATTAAATAATTCTGATTAAATATATTTTGCTCAAAACAATGAGCAAAACTGTTAGAATGAGCCACCTTACAGCAATAGCAATAGCACTTAGACTTATATATTGCTCCATAGTGCTTTGTAGCACTCTCTGGGTGCTATAAAATGTCAGCATATTCCCTCAACAATCTGGATCCTCATTTTACCGGCCTCAGAAGGTTGGAAGGCTAAGTCAACCTTGGGCCCCATCAGGATCGAACTCCAGGCTATGGCAGACATTATATTTCTGTGCACCACAACACCCTTACCCTTACCCTCCCACTGACTACTCACCAGTCAGTTCCACATGCATTTCTTCTTCTTGGTTGCTGAGGGCATTATACAGGATTTGGGCTGTGCAGATTATCAGGTCGTGGCTCTTTACCATATCCGAGAAGAATAGCTTCTGGATACTATCACCACAAACAGATGTAATTTGGAATTGACTTTGTAAGAAACTGAACTCATTCTTCAGATGTTGGTCGACTAGAGGTACCTGCCAGGACAAAGGTGCTGTAGTGAAATATTTTCCAGGGGATAAAACAGACAGCTTTAGGCGGCGTACCTTTCCAAAATATTTTGGAAGAGGCATTTTTTTTCCTACAGCCAAATGGCACCAGTCTAACACCTTCGACTGAGTGAAAAGACTGGGCATGCGCAGAAGGAGAGGGAGAGATCGGAAGGCAGAGGAAGATTTGATTGGCACTCAGTCAACAAAAGGACTCGGAGAAAATCCCATAGGAAGGAATATCGGCTCAGCGCAGCAGGAAAAGGGGGTGCTTTTGAAATTAACAGAGGTGTTGTACTCGTTTGAGGTCCAAAGTGTTTCGTCTCTGAGCTGTTTGTAATCTAAGAAGCCATGGATTTTGGAAAACGATCTTCCACCATACTTTATCTACTGCAGGGGTGGGTTCTAATTTTTTTTACTACCGGTTCTGTGGGCGTGGCTTATTTTGTGGGCATGGCTTGATGGTCATGTGACAATTATTTAGGATTTAGCAGAGGTACTGGTCTACTAGGCTTTTAACTGCTTGCAGAGCTGTACCGATCTACCCATTTATTTTTGCAGGCACCGGTCTACTCATTTGTTTTCTTGATCAGCTGTAGGGCAGCCCTTTGAAACCCCGCAGGAAAAGTTTAAACAGTTTTTTTTCCTTCTAGCCATCAGTTGGGACTCAGGAGGTAGCAATAGATTGGGGGTGGGGCCAAATAAAAGATAAGAATAATGTGGGGGGGTGGGGGGACTCCGGGGGGGGGCAGAACCGGTTCGGTGACGTCGTATTGTCACCGCTACTGACTCGGGAGAACCGGGCTGAACCAGAAGGAACCCACCGCTGATCTACTGGTACTTACTGTGTTGACTAACACAACCACCTTGTTCTTATCTTGACTCTCCAAGTGCTTCTTGCAAACGTAGACAGCCGCTCGAGTCTTTCCAGCTCCTGTTGGCAGCCATATGATTATATTCTTTCCTTCCAAAGCAGGCCCAATCACCTCCCACTGATAATCACGCAGTTCCATTGGATCACGTTTAGAAAACCTGAACTATGATAAAAAGAAAAAAGAAAGGAAAATAATAATGAAGGCGTGCAAACCAATTCAGTCCAATCTTCTAAGTTAACTTGTCTGCATACATCTTGCTGGGAAAAAAAAATCCCATTATTTAAACCCTGTGGCATGCAGAAGGGCACAATCAAGGTCATTTTTTTAAAAAAGCAGAAGAACGGAAGAGATTTGAAAGGGATAAGGAGAAGGCAGGGGTGAAATGTAAAATTTGTTACTACCCGTTCTGTGGGCGTGGCTTGGTGGTGGGGGTAATGTGACTGGGTGGGCGTGGCCAACTTTTTTTTTTTTAACTTTTCAAAGCATTTTTTCTAATGCTTTGAAAAGGCTCTGCAGATCAGGCAACTCAGCTGGGATCGTCAGAGAGGCTTTTTAAAAAATACCTCTCTGCCAATCAGGCAACTCAGCTGGGATCGTCAGAGACTTTTCAAAGCATTTTTTTTAACCACCTCTTCGGCCAAGAGGTTGCAGATAAAAATGCTTTGAAAAGCCTCTGATGATCCCAGCTGAGCTGCATGATCATCAGAAGCGCTTTTTTTTTTTACTTTTAAAAGCATTTTTTCGTCGGAAGAGGTTGTAGAAAAAATGCTTTTAAAAGTAAAAAAAATAAAAAGACTGATGATCGTGCGGCTCAGCTGGGCATGGGGGGGTGAGGGCCGCAGGGATTTTTGCTACGGTTCTCCAAACCACCCACCGCCATTGCTACCGGATTGGGTGATCTGGTCCGAACCGGAGCATTTCACCCCTGGGTGACGGCAACAGATTAATCAAGAGAACTAAAGAATTAAAAATACAGTGAAGACAAGGTGAACAATACAGGTGGGAGTTCGTTCTTTGCACCTACCTGTGTAACTATTGTTCAACCCCAGTTAACAATAGCTAATTTCCTTTCAGTTAGCTGGACCACCTCTCCATAAGTTGTCAAATTCTGGCTAGTAACAATAGAAATTAAACTCCAGCTGGAAAACACCATACTGTCAACAGACGGTCTAGAACTGTTAGAAACCAGTTCTTGAAGGTGGAGCAACCTTTACAAAAATATCCTATTATTTGGATAAAGTATTTGGTTTGCTGGTTTTGAAAAATTTACCATCTAGTTCCACTTCCTTTTAATTTACTAAATTACTCTTTCATGCCTATATTTTTCCACTTTCTGTACAGGAAGCAGCCTTTGACTTATAACAGTTCGTTCGTGACCATTCAAAGTTAAAACAGCACCGAAAAAAGCAACTTGTGACCATTTCACACACTTATGACCATTGCTGCATCCTGTGGTCATGGGATCAAAACTCAGCCGCTTGGCAACTATCGGTAGCTCATATTTATATGTTGGTTGCAATGTCCCAGGGTCAACTGATCACCTTTTGCAACCTTCTGACAAGCAAAGTTAATGGGAAAGCCAGATACACTTCACAACCCTGTTACTAACTTAACAACTGCAGTGATTCACTTAACAACTGTGGCAGGAAAGGTTGTAAAATGGGGCAAAACTCACTTAACAAGTGTTTCGCTTAGCAACAGAAAGGTTGGTCTCAATTGTGGTTGTAAGTCGAAGAGTTTCTTGTGTTGCCTTGTGTTATCAATGCCTTAGGAGTCAATTTTAAAGGTTTTGGGGACTGACAGGGAAAGTATCCATGAGCTATTCAACAGAAAACCAAAAGCATTCTTTATATATCAACAATATCAGTTATACATCATATATAATGGAGCTAACTCTGGAAATTTGTAAGTATATTTGGGTGACCATTCAACAGAACAGTTGTCATGGTGAGTATGGCTTTAATTAAAAGGCAATGTAATAAGTTGTTCTCCCAGAACACTAACCATGAGTGAAAGAAAAGTTTTTGTGTTATCATTCATATTCTCTGAAAAATGGCCAAGAAATCATATATTCTGCCCGGGTATGTAAACTTATGAGCACAACTGCATATACATACACACACACACACACACACACACACACACACACACACACAGACATACTATAATATAATGTATAACATATAATATATATGTATATATATGTGTGTATAATGTGTATTTCTCTTTAACCAGGTTCTACCTACGTAAGCCAAGATTTTATGCAGCCCTGGTTCAGTGAAATTTCATTCACTAGTTTCTGGGCTTTTTTTTTTCTTCTAACAGCCAGCAGACTCTTTGCTGCCCATTTTCATATATATATATATATATATGAAAATAAACAGAAAAAACAACTAAAAGGAATTACAAACTATCAATACATATCACATATCCATTAAATATTTAAAAGTATTGAAATTAAAGAAAAAAAATGGTAATACTCGATTATTGTAAAAAGTCATGAAATCTATGCAAAAGGAAAACATACTGCATCCTTTTTTGACCAACAGATAACATTTCCTTTTTGAACTAACTAAATAAATTAAACATCTCTTGAATCCAGTCCTTAATATCAGGATAGTATTACATTCAAGTTTTTCAAAATATTCTCTTAGCAGCATCCCAAGCGCAATGTCACCATACCTCCTAAAACAATCAGTTTCAAAGTCTATTAAATTATTCCAAAAAGTTGTCAGTGACTTTAAGTATGCTGTATCTAATATTAAGCGTAAATGGAAATAACATGATATGCAAAGAAATCTAATGTATTATAACCCGTAAACAATTAAAATATTTACAGCCCAGAAGCGAATGAACAATTCACTGCAAACCATCTCAAATTATATACATACCCATTCAATAGCCTGAGCTGGATGCAATAGAAAAGGCTTCTGCATAGGAAGCCAAGCTTACAATGTTTCCCCTTGCATAGCTTTCTATTATGCCCAGTGAGAGCTTGAAACGAAACCAAAAATGCTCCAGTGTTAGATTGTGGAACTCCAGCCAAGGGGGATCTCGACAGCCACATAAATAGGCTTGGCAAACTGCTTACCTTCGAGACACTCAACTTCTGCACAACCTCCCCTCAATACTACTGAATCCCAAATGATTCAGAACTTTTTATGTTCTGGCTGACTTTATTCCTGTTTTTAAAACGGAAGTACATGTAAACAGAAACCCTGCCTTCTTTGAATGTCAGTAATTAAACTATCATGACTTTTAAAAGCGCAGGAGTGATTTGTCTTTTTGTGTAACTCACTCTCAAATCAAAGTCGTCTCAGGAGAATTGCTAATTGCAATATCCATTTGCACTTGGAAAGCAGAGGGATGTTGGGGGCAGGGGTCCCAGGCTCCAATAAGGGGAGTCCCTACATCCTCTCCCCACAACCTTCCTCCACCGTCTGCAACTCCCAAGAGCCCATATGATGAAGCAGTTGGGGCGCTGTAGAAGGACTGTCACTGGAGGAATGATCCAAGTCCAGCCTCAGCCCTGGAAGTTACGCAGCAATTTTTGGCCAGTTAGTTTTATCCCAGCCTACCTCACAGGGATGTGGTGAGGAAATAACTGAACGAAAGAGTGCTGGGATCATTGTCTTCAGTTTTGATATACAAAGTGGGAAGAAGAATTGCTACTACTATACTAGGCAGCTAGGCTAATTGGTAAATAGGCCACCATCTGCTTCAGTGGTGAAATCCAAATTTTTTTACTACTGGTTCTGTGGGCGTGGCTTGATGGGTGTGGTATGGCTTGGTGGGCATGGCTTGGTGGGCGTGGCAGGGGAAGGATACTGCAAAATCCCCGTCCCCTCCCCACTCCTAGGGGAAGGATATTGCAAAATCTCCATTCCCACCCTTCTCTGGGGCCAGCCAGAGTTGGTATTTGCCGGTTCTCCTAACTACTCAAAATTTCCACTACCGGTTCTCCGAACTGCTCAAAATTTCCACTACCGGTTCTCCAGAACCTATCAGAACCTGCTGGATTTCACCCTGATCTGCTTTCTTCTACAGAATGTCCCTCTCTGCCCTGATTTAGCCCTCTCCTGCTCTGTTTTCTATCTGTACCTTTAGCCATGGTAGCTAAGACATATGATGAAAGCCAAATTCCCTATTGGCATGAGAGGGCTGGCTCAATAAGAAATGTAAGATTTTATTATGCGGATCAAGGTTCTGGAACGGAACCAGAACTGAATGTTAAAGAGGAAGGCAAATAAAAGATTGATGCCCGCAGGGTTTACCTCAGTGACTGTTCCTGCAGACAAGAATATACAGACCAAGAAAAGCTAAAAGGCCAGAATGCAGGCCATTTCTCGGAAAATATCAAGAACCTAAGCCTCACCTTTGTTATTGGTTTCTCGCAACCTTAATTCCAGTTCCCCACTTAACTGACTTTAGAGGTAGCAGATAAATAGGTGCTCCTCCTGGGACATAGAGGGACACAAGGATGCGAATTTTATTATTTTATTTTATTTTATTTTATTTTATTATTTTATTTTATTTTATTTTATTTTTATATTTGTGAAGACTGTATTAGGTAATTTATATAATTATAAGCATGAATTGAATACATAAAATAGATACAAGTAGAGGAAACATTAGGTCAGGGACGGTAGGCATGCTGGTGCTCTTAGGCACGCCCCTTACAGACCTCTTAGGAATGGGGTGAGGTCAAAGGACAGTCTAAGGTTAAAATTTTGGGGGTTTGGGGATGAAACCACAGAGTCAGGTAGTGCATTCCAGGCATTGACCACTCTGTTGCTGAAGTCATATTTTCTGCAATCGAGTTTGGAGCAGTTCACTTTAAGTTTATATCTATTGAGTTCTCCTCCCTTTTTAAAAGCTGAGTTAAAGAAGAAGTTTCTTTGCTCTTGATTAGCAATTTAATACGAGGCTTTCCAAGGTTGTTTCTGTACAGGACTTAGATTAGCAGGTTTAAAGTTTGGCTTTCCTTTAACTCTTTTGGGTCTGAATCTTTTAGAATGAGGTTCCTCTCCATTCATTACACTAAATGTTTTATTTCCTGTTCAAATGCCTATTATGTTTCTTTCAACTTCTCTATTAGGGTTTGCCCGTGTAGACCCAAAATTTTGGTCCTTCTGAGAAATACCCACCTCTTTAAATTTAATCAGCAACACTGGGAAAGCATAGTGTCACAAGCTTTGCCCATGCATCCATTGGTGTCAGAATTCACTGTGAAAGTTTGTGGGAAATACAGGAACTATTTTCTATGGATAAGTTTACACATGGCAAACACAAATGTAATTTGCAATTAAGTATGTTGTGTGAACCTAGTTGATCAGTTTGTAAACCAGAATATAAGGATTGGGGTGTTATGTAAACACAAACCCAGTTAAACCTTTGGGTCTAAAATGCCCCCTATCCTATTGAAGTTAAAGTCTACTTTATATTTTAAAATTTACTTATGGCCAGCCAGATAAAACTATTATAGACATTGTATCAGGGAAGCTGTACCTACATATTTTATTAATAAGCATATATTTGTGAACGACAACTTTTTTCATCAAATATGATTTAAAACTATTATGCTACAATATTCAGCTCGCTCTGCTTTTGTAAATTTTGATGTTTTCATCACAATATAATACTTTTATCTTATTTATCATTAAATATTTTAAGTTTACATACATTTGTTTTAGGAAACTGCAGATATTTAATTGGCAAAGAAATAATATCTCTAGGGTTAAGTTGCTTCCTTACACTTTCAGTAAGATACTCAGTTCTGATCCATGCTAATTCAGTGACGGTTCAGCCATGATACAGGTAGTCCTTGACTTATGACCATAGTTGAGCCTAGCAATTATGGTTACAAGTTGTGCCTGTCATAAAGCGGGTCATCATCTGACTGACCCAATTTTGAAACTTTTTTTCATTGTGGTCATTAAATGAATACAGCAGTCATAACATGAATGTGGCAGTTATTAAGCAAACCCACTGTTTGCTATGGACCAGTTATTGCCACAACTTTTGGCAAAATCATAGGAAATTGCAGTCACATAACCACACGGCACTGCAAACAATTGTAAATGTGGCCAGTGGCTGAACATCCAAAACATTGTCATGTGACTGCAAGGGGGGCGGTGCCCAGCTGTCAGAACTTTGAAACCAGGTGATGAGTACCTTTTTTTTGGGGGGGGGGGGGGCAGCAGTCTGGTAATTCAATAGATGCTATGGCTAAGGAAAATCCTGTCTTGGCAGAGAAATAATAGCAACAGCCCTTAGACTTATATACTGCTTTACAGTGCTTTACAGGCCTCTCTAAGCAGTTTACAGAGTCAGCCTATTGTCCCCAACAACTTGGGTCCTCATTTTCCCTACCTCGGAAGGACGGAAGGCGAGTCAACCTTGAGCCTGGTGGGATTTGAACTGCCAAAATTGCAGTCAGCTGGCAGTCAGCAGAAGTAGCCAGCAGCACTGCATTCTAACCATTGTGCCACCAAGACTCTTAAAATGCTTTTGAAAGTGATCACAATCCAGTTGTGAAATTTGTGTAAATTAATCCCTCTCAATTATTCGGTGAAAGAAATTTCTATGAGAATATTTATTTCGGGGGTATTCAGTTATCAAACTACTTTTATGCTTCTAATTTTTTTTAAAACAGAGGAATCTAATAAAATAGAAAAAGTTCCTTTTAAAGGTTCCTTGCAGTGTTCTTAGCAGCAATAAGTAGTTTGCCATTGCTTTCAAATGGTCCATAAAAATAAATGAAGCCATAAAATTAATTGTACTGCAGATTTTGGGATAGCAGCAAGAACAAAATAGCTTTCTCTTTTTAATAACATAAATACAATTCTTATGAGTTCTTATTATCAAGTTGTTACCATAATATAAAGATTGCTGCTTAGTTTTCTCCATTTCAGTGGGAACTGTACAGTGATAGTTCATATAGAGTATGAATGTTCATTTTTTAAAATGGAGGATTTGCTGCCATTTCTCTTTCTTTTGATGAATTTTATAACCTTATTGGTATCACAAGAGTCGGTAAACCCTGCTTTGAATGATTACAGTATCCCTCAACATTCCAATCTAAATTTGACCATTTGGTTGTCAAACTATAATATGAAATCATCATCTTCCTTGATAATTTTATTTGGATTCCTTTTTCCTTTCTTTATAATATCATTGGACAATAAAGATTTTGCTACCTGAACACTTTTGGGTATATCTTACAGATTTTTGGCTGCCGATCACAAAAGCAACCTGTAATTTAACCTATCATGTTCTTTTTTATATAAATTGTCTGTTTTTACACAGTAGACCCTTTCAGGAACTTTTGGCTATGCTGTGCACATGAAAGCAACATATGACAACATGGAACTGTTGTTGAAACTCATCTAGCACAGCAAGTACAACTGAAATATCTGTGGAGATCTGAAAGCAGTGGCTCAGCTGCTTAGAATGTAGCTCTGATACATCAAGTACTATATGTGACTCAGGGCTTCAGATCCTTTAGCAACGGGTTTGCTGCCCCATTGCTGGGTGGGCGTGGCCATGGTGGGTGCGCCACGGTGCACCATGGTGGGGAAGGGTGTTTTTCATCCTTCCCAGGCTCAGATTTTCCTCGAGCCTCCGGGAAGGCGAAAAATGCTTCCCCGGGGTCTGGAGGCCCTCCAGAGGCCAGAAACAGGCCCATTTCCAGACTTCTGGAACTTCTGGGAGGCCTGTTTTTTGCCCTCCCCAGGCTCCAGAAGCTTTCCTCAGGCTTCTGGGTGGTTGAAAACAGCTTCCCCCGTGGTCCGGAGATCCTCCGGAGGCCAGAAACAGGCCTCTTTTTGGACTTCTGGAACCTCCAATAAGCTCTTTTTTTGCCCTCCCAGACCCTTCGCGCAGCCCCTTCATTTACCTGGAATGATGAACGGGCCGTGTGGAGACTCCTGGGAGGGGCGGGGTGGGCATGGCCAGCCAGGGGTGGCATTTGGGGGTTCACTGAACCCCGGCGGTCCCTGGCTAGAGGATCACCCAAAACCTGCTGAACCCCCAGGAGCCTACCCCTGATAGGACTTCAGGAAATTTACAAGCGGGATTACAGCTTCAGGTGCTGAAAAGCATACAGTGCATTCATAAAGTAGTCAGACCCCTTTCACTTTTGTCAATTTTGTTGTGCTGCAGCCTGATTCTATAGTTGTTGAAATTAATCCCCCCCCCCCCCATTAATCTGATGGGCTGGCTGCTAAAACAAAGCAAGGTTATGGCCTACACTTGAAAAGAGACCGGGAAGCCTGTAATTGTGGAGTCCGTCTGACAAGAACAAAGAATATGCTTATTCACAGAGAATATGCATGCGTAACACTTGTAGCAATTCTAGGTGATTAGAGGACTGATAACAGTAACAAAGAGTTAGACATCCTGCATAGCTAAGCTAAAAGTTAGGGGCAGAGATGGCCTGGAGCAAATAGAATGTGCATTAGATAACTCCTGGAACATTCATTAGCCAAGGTTTAGGAATACGGACGGCTAGAGACCAATAGAACAAATTGTTAGATTATTACTGAAATGTTTATTAGATGATATTAGCTATTATCCTGCCTTGTCCCACCTTCTGATGGGAAGTGTAGGCGAGAGCGCTTGTCAGGGCTGCAACCTGGAAGGGGAGCTGCCCAGGGCTCATGCACGCACCTGAAAATGAACTTCCGGTTTCCAGTGCACGTTATGTGCACTGGTCAGCTAGTCGTCCAGGTTTCTGGCGTGCATGTGCACATGACAATCCGCTGGCCGGTGAGCATGTTCACACAGGAAAATGGAAGATCAGCTCTTCCAGTTTTCTGCACTGCCGCACACAAAAAGGCCAGCTGATCGTCATGTACACATGTGCGCCGTAAGTCCAGAAGAGGAACATGCTACGCCACGTATGCCAAGCGACATGGCTCCGCATGCCACTTCGGGCACGTGTGCCATAGGTTCGTCATCACGGGGCTAGATGGAAGCCACTCCTCTGTGTAAAACACATGAAAGCCCCCTTAGAGTTTGCAAAAAAGCACCCAAAGGACTCTCAGACTGTGAGGAACAAACTCTAAGGGGGCTTTCATGTCTATGGAGATTCTCAGGCATCCAGAGGTCATGGTTGCCCCAAAGATGCTTCTTCAAGAGGCAACTGGATTTTCTGGTTTTTCTTTGAAGATGTTTCGCTCCTCATCCAAGAAGCTTCTTCAGGGCTTTCTTGTGTTTTATACTTTCTCAATGCACTGTAAATCTTCAATACAGGTAGATCATGATTAATGGGATTAGTGAAACTCATAAAATGGCTGTATTATTCAAATTTGTACTATTCAAGCAATAGGTCTAGGGAAAATAGAGCACTGTACACCAGGACAACTAGACACAAGAACAGTTTTTCCCCGAATGCCATCACTCTGCTAAACAAATAATTCCCACAACACTGTCTACCTATTCACTAAGGCTGCACTACTATTAATCTTCTCATCGTTCCTATCACCCATCTCCTCCCATTTATGACTGTATGACTGTAACCTTGTTGCTTGTATCCTTACGATTTATACTGACTGTTTCCTAATATGATTTGATTGCTTATTTGTACCCTATGACCAGTGGTGAAATCCAATTTTTTTTACCAGCAGTTCTGTGGGTGTGGCTTGGTGGGCATGGCAGGGGAAGGATACTGCAAAATCTCCATTCCCACCCCACTCCTGGGGGAAGGATATTGCAAAATCTCCATTCCCGCCCCTCTCTGGGGCCAGCCAGAAGTGGTATTTGCCCGTTCTCCGAACTACTCAAAATTTCGGCTATCGGTTCTCCAGAACCTGCTGGATTTCACCCCTGCCTATGACTATCATTAAGTGTGGTGCCTTATGATTCTTGACGAACGTATCTTGTCTTTGTATGCACACTGAGAGCAAATGCACCAAAGACAAATTCCTTGTGTGTCCAATCACACTTGGCCAATAAAAAATTCCAATCTTCTAAAAATAAGGTAATTGTTTCTGGCTTGAGGGAAATACCCAATAAAAAAAAATTTAAACGTCCATTTTGACGTTTGGATGTTTCGATTTTGAAAATACACCAGCAAAAAGTATTAAGAATACACTTATTTTACAATTTTATTTTTTTTTAACTAAGCCGAAGTAGTTACAGAAAGCAAAACCAAAAACCAAAGAATTCTGAAAACATTATGTCTACTCCTTAGACAGGTAGACAGACTCCCCGCCCCTCATTTTAAAATAAGTACATCCGGTGAACTAACTAACTAACTAACCCCAAGCGGGATGGATAAAAGACATACACACCCTAAAGCGCTCCTGCACGTGACGAACCTTCGGCAGTTTTTTCCGCTCCCCCAGGAAGGACCCTTACTACAATACCCGTCATGCTTTGCGCCCACGCCGGCTCCCATCTGGAGACGGGAGAGAAGCGCGCGCAGGGCCTGTTGGGTGGGGGGAAAGCGCGCGTGCGCGCGCTCGCGTGAGTGTGTGTGTGTGTGTCTCTGTGTCGGCGGCTGGGGAAGGTGGCGGAGCGAGCGCCCTTCCCTGGCTCCTTCTCCTCTTTCTCTCTCTCTCTCTCCCCCTCTCTCTCCCTTGCCCGTCCATTCATTGCTGCTCTGCGGGACTGTCCGCGCCCTTCTTTCCCGCCGGCCGCCGCCATGGAGGCGCTGATTCCGGTCATTAACAAGCTGCAGGACGTCTTCAACACGGTGGGCGCCGATATCATCCAGTTGCCGCAGATCGTGGTGGTCGGGACGCAGGTGAGGCAGGCAGGCAGGCAGGCAGGCGGGGCCGGAGCCAGGGGTGACCTCCGCCCGGGCTGGAGGCGAACAGATGCCCTTGGGGGAGCCCTCCAGCCGGGGGGGGGGAGCGGTGTGGGATGCGGGTGCTGGAGAGATGGTTGTTTCCTTCCTGATCTTGGGGGGTGTTTGAGAGGGAAGGAAATATTGGCCGGCCAGTGCGAGTCTTGCAACGGGTTGGGGGTGGTGGTGGTGGTTGATGTGGTGGTTGTTAATTCTCATACTCTTAAATGTGTATGCCGCCCAACTCCCAGCCAGACTGGGAGGTGTGCAAAAATTGTAAAAAATGCATTTATGGCTATTGCAGTTGTGATTAGCATGGGCAGCCTTCCAGGGATACTAGAGTCTGGAAGTTGAGCTTTATTGTAATTATATTGGAAGTATTTAGAGGCTTCTTGAGGTGTAGGGTTAAGTTTTATATAAACAAGTTAAGCGGTCGGGATGGGTTTATTTAGTGGTATTAAGAGCTGCATTGACATAAACACCTTTTCTTTTCTTTTTCTTTTTTCTTTTGGAACCGCCTGTTATTCCCCTTCCCAGAATGAAAGAGGCCACTCTCAAATAGGAGAAGCATGCCGGAGAGACTCTTTCCAGTCCTGACTTAATAATTAATAATTCCTCCTTTGCTAGCAAATTAAGGGGAACGCAACAGGCCTGACATCCTGAAGGCTGCATATAGGCAATATAAATTTTTGGGATAGCACCCTAAAATCAGGAGTCCTCCCAACTCTTCAGCTCATTGAACCCTTCAGATTGTTCATCAATTCCCAAACAATTGTATAAAAAAAATTAAATGAATTCTATTTGAATAGCACCGCTACTAACAATAATAACAGCAACCCCTTGGATAGTGCCAGCAATCCTTGAGGGTTGCTGCTGACCACTTTAGGAAAAGCTATATTAAGGCTATATTTTAAGGTTATCAGAAGGCCTCTGGTGGTTTGTGTTGCTGTTAAATCCTAAGGATGGGATTAGTCAAGTTTGTTAAACCGTTTACGGTAACTAACATTTAAACTGAATGGGAGAAGATGCTTGGATATTCTGCTAAAAGTTAATGCATTTAAATATAGAGCAGGGAAAAAGTCCTGAGCTTGTTAAAGCTAAAAGGAAAAATGGGAACATGCTGTCCCTATATACTAAGGTAAGAAAAGTTTGTAGGTCTTTTGTGTCTGGCATAGTATATGCTGTCTGGAACTATTATGCACAAAGATTTATCCTTGCAACAACTGTGTTAAATAGGTCTGTATGCTGTCACTTTATAAACGAGGAAATGCACATTGTAAACACATGCATTCTTATATAGATAGTATATAGGTCCTATGGAGGGATTTGGAAGTGATAATGAGAAATATTTTATTCAGAGAACAATTTGGAGGTGATGCTGTAAACAGCTATTATTCTGAAAGTTGCAGAGGTGAGTAGCTAGGGAAAATATGAATGCCACACCCTGTTCTTCAGAGGAAAATATGTATAAATTATGATTGATAAATAAGGGTTAAAACTGTAGAAACCACAAGAGATCAGATCTCAGTGGTAAGAATTCAGGGATATAATATTGTGAAAATTAGAGAATATGAAAATCAGAAGGTTAAGTTAATATATTTCTTTATTAAATTTAGTTGTCACTCAACCTTGTCTAAAGTGACAGCTTACGTTTTAATATATGTTGTTGTTAGCTGCGAAGTCGTGTCTGACCCATCGCAACCCCATGGACAACTTTCCTCCAGGCCTTCCTGTCCTCTGCATTTTAATATATACAGGAATATAAAATTTATAAATATAAAAACAAATTGACAAAGGATCAAATACATGGATTGCATTTTCCATGGGAAAAAAATAGAGCATTTCAGTTAACAGACTTGTATTATTTTTCTATAATTCATTCAGATCTAAATTTACTGAAATCTTGCTCTGGTGCTGCTAAACTTGTACAGGGAAAGGTTGTACAATCTTCCTCTCTTATAAACTGAGGAGACAGAGCAGAGTAGAATTAGTAGAAGGTTAAATGTCTACGGAGATATTCAATCATCCGGGTCATGGTTGCCCCATAGGTGCTTTTCCAAAAGATGGCAGGATTTGATTTTTCCCCCTTGAAAATGTTTTGTTTCTCATCCAAGAAGCAACTTCAGAGTTCTTTGAAGGCTTCAAATTATTAAAAATCATCATGCAAAAGAAGTAGAGAAAATGTTTCTCATTGATAGGCTAATGGCTCTGTCTGTAGGTACTTCTCAAAAGAAATGAGTTCTGTATAAATTGAATATTTCCATAATTGTTTATAAACTATTTCACTTGTTTGCTACATGTGCTAGTTCTGGAGGAGGAGAATAATATATTTCAGTGACTACCATTTTCATTTGGCCTTGTCTGTTAATTTCCAATTGGTATCACTTAAATTCCTTCAAGCATAACTTTGCACCTATAAAGACAAGAAACTTGATTTTAAAAAAAAGTTGGAATCTCATAGAAAAGAGATCTATGTACATAATAACAATCTGAGTTTTTTCATAGCATGTATACAGGCTTTATGAGAAGTATATTGTAATGTGTCATTTTTTCCAAGGGGGGAAAAACAGTTTAGAGCATTTCAATGTAAGAGATTTATACATTTTTCTATAGTAAATTCAGGACTAAATTTACTGAGATCTTGCTCTGTCACAGTTAAACTTGTACAAAGAAAGATTGGAGATCTCAGTCTTCCTCTCCCAGAAACTTTCTAGATTCATACCTATCTTGACTTGCCTTGGTATAGTTTTCTTGCCCATTCATTCATTCATTCATTCATATCAATTAGTCAATCAATTAGTCAATTTCTATAGTTGTCCATCTCAATCAATGATTCTGGGTGGCTTACTGTTCAAAAATATATTAACAGTTAAAACATTAAAAATATTTTTAAACAATAAAATGAAAACATCCGGAATAAATATACAGAGCAGTTATTGCTGCCACCTATCTTCCTTTACCTGGCACCCTTTCTCCAACTTTTTTTTTTTTAATTTGATTTATATGCTGCCCTTCTCCGGAGACTCAGGGCGGCTTACAATGCGCTAAGCAATAGTCTTCATACTTTTGTATATTTACACAAAGTCAGCTTATTGCCCCCACAAACTGGGTCCTCAATTTACCTACCTTAGAAAGGATGGAAGGCTGAGTCAACCTTGAGCCTTGGTGAGATTCGAACCTGCAATAATTGCAGGCAGCTGGTGTTAATAACAGGGTGCTTTAGACCACTGTACTATCCAAGGCTCTTTCTGCACTTCTACATTGAATGATTTCATCAATCACCAATGAAGAACTCACCTTATGCAATATTCTTAGCAGAGTAGCAAAAGATGCCATTTAAGGTTTTAAGTATATCGATTACATCACTCTCAGAGAAGCTGAAAAAGATGGGGTGGTTGTCCTTATGACTGTGGTGGATTATGTAAAGGAAGACAATTTTCTAATACAGCAGTCTATCAACTAACACCTTTCATCATATTCCACAGCTTCATACCAAAGAAAATTAGGCAATGTGATGAAACATACAAGACTGCATCTACATGAAGATATCCTAGGATCTCCCATTAGGCAATTTCTACCTATTTCCCAAAATGCATAAGCCAGGCATCTTGGACATTCCATTGTCTCAAGTTGTAGAACTATGATAATTGGAATCTCAGGCTTGGGAACAGGTTATCTGATGTACCGTCTCTTGCCGATCACATCCACCTGATCCACTAGAGTGGGGAGGCAAGGAATGTTGCGGGTCCTGTCCCCTAAGAAAATACGTCTGGCATGATCCAGAAGAAGGGCCTTCTCTGGAAATTAGATTGGCTCCCGCTGACACTTTCAGAAGTCCCTGAAGATGGGGTTCTGCCAGTGGGCTTGGGGAACCCAGAGCGGGATGGAGACCATTAAATGGCTGGTACGAATGTGTGTTGTCGCCAGGAAGGGGGGGGGTTATTTTATTATTTTAATTTCTTTTATATTGTGTTTTTATTTCCTGTAAGCCGCCTTGAGTCTCCGTGAATAAGTAGGTGGCAATATACATTTTCCAAATAAAATAAAATACGTAACAATGCATTATATTGTACACACCGTATAGCAAAGATTTTGGGTTCTGTTATGTATTCTAAGTGGGGAACAAGTTTATGTGCATATAAATATATTTGATGAATATATCTTTTTAAAGAAGTTATTATTATAATTCCATGCCATGGTAGTTCTGCTAAGTCACATTTCCCAGAAGCCCTATCATCAGTGGTGAATAATGAGCACTATTGGAGTTGTAGGTTTGAATGTAAGTGCCACCCTGGATATAATTGGGATATGTGGGATTTAATTCAGTGGAAACATATTTTAACTGAGGGATATAAATTGTATGCATAAGCATACTATAAAATACAGGTCTTCAGTTCCCTTGTTTTCTCTCTTGTCTAATAGGGCCTGCATCCTGACCACCCAATCAGAATCAGTTAGATGAACCCTTAACTTTGATTCCTCTTATCTTTGGTTTGTCTTGCCATCCTTTTCTGCCACCATATATTGGTGCTGGTACTTGGTTGCTTGCTTTCTTCCTTACAGTCTTACTGTAATTATAAAAAAAAAAAAATACCTGTAATTATTTCCTACAGATTGATATAATTTGGGGGGCAAGAGCTTCTAAATATTTTGCCATTGCCATCTTCTGTGTCTTTCTTCCCTGTTTTTTAGTCTGTTCTGGAGCCTGGATAATCTTGGTTGTTTCCCATCCTAGATCTTACCAAGTCCAATTCTGCCAAGCTTTTTCTAGATAACTGAAGGTTGGCTAGGTTCCATCAATTCTATGATCTTGTTATAAAGGCTGTTCATAAAATGTTTTGCAAGCATAGTAGCAACCTGGTTCCAAAAGTTGATTTCCCCAAATATACCAAAAAGTAATCAGAAGTGTCCCTGCCTAGAAATTTCGGAGATTGAAGTTGAATACATTTAGATATAACCAGATTGGAGACTAGATAGTTTATTCAATAAATAATTTCAAGCAAGATAAAATTGGCCTTTATTGAGAAATTTCTACCACCATTAGAAAAGCATGGCACTGTTTGTGCCTATGTAAATAGGAAATCCTGACTTATCGTCTAATCTTATAAAGTAAAATTAGGAATAGGATTTGTAGGCCTCTGAGATATAATTTTAGCTGGGTGAGGCACTTTTAATCCTTTGCCAAATATCCCAAAGGTGCTTTTTCAAGAGGCAACTGAACTTTCTGGTTTTTCTTTAAAGATATTTCACTTCTCAGCCAAGAAGCTTCTTCAGCTTTGACTAGATGGTGGGAAATAGAAGGATTTATACTCCTTGCAGACAGCTGGTCATTTGCATTCTTTTAGCGAGTTGTTAAGGCCACCTGGAGATTTATTTGTGTCATCAAGGTCACCTAAGTGGTGCAATTGGGTGTGGAGCTTCCTTGGAACCATTGAACCATGTGTTATATACCTGAGATAGATGATGTCATACATCTCCCCCTCTGTTGAGAGAGGGTTGTTCAATTTTGACATAGATGACCTCTTTGACCCCTCTTTCAAACTAGCGGTTCTCTCTGTCCAAAATGTGGACTTTGCTGTCTTCAAAAGAGTGGCCTTTGACTTTTAAATGCAGATGGACTGCTGAATCTAGTCCCGATCTCCTGTGTTGTGCCATGTGTTTATGAAGTGGTTGTTTTGTTTCCCCAATGTACAGATCTGCACATGGCTCACTGCATTGTACTGCATATACTACGTTGCTCAGTTTGTGTCTCGGTGTTTTATCCTTGGGGTGGACAAGCTTCTACCTTAGTGTATTCTTGGGTTTGAAATGTGCACGTATCTTGTGTTGGCTGAAGATCCTCCTGAGCTTTTCCAATATTCCTGCAATGTATGGAGTGACAACATTGCTTTGTTTATTGTTTCCTTTATTGTCTGTTATGGAGGAGTTCCTGTAGGGTCTTTTTTGAGATTTGATGAAGGCCCACTTGGGATAGCCACACGTTCTGAGGGTTTCCTTTATGTGTTTTAGTTCTTTTTCGTATTTCTTTCTCCATATCAGTGATGGCGAATCTTTTAGACACCGAGTGCCCAAACTGTGCACGCGTGTGCATGCCCAAACTAAAGGTATGTGCAAACGTGCGCATGTGCGAACATGCATGGATGCATGCATGGATCAATGGAGTGGGAATGGAGATTTTGCAATATCCTTCTCCCAGAAGTGGGGAGGGAATGGAGATTTTGCAGTATCCTTCCCTTGCCACGCCCACCAAGCCACACCATGCTCACCAAGCCACGCCCACAGAACTGGTAGTAAAAAAATGTGCATTTCACCACTGAGTCTTAAGTATAATTGAAGAACCAATTACTAACAGAAAAATACCAGCAACTTAATTCAACTATCTGTAGCTCATAATTTTAACGAAGATCTTTTTAGGCTCCTTATGTATGCATGGAGAAAACCAAATCCATTGAAATCTTTAAACGTTACATCAGTTGCCCTTTAAAAAACTGAAATGCAAAGCGATGTATGTCAGTTATTTGAATTAATTAGGATATGTGTTTATTCAGAAAATTTGTGTAGTGTATTATAGAATGGAAAATAGTTTAAATTGATGATCAAAGTATGTATTGTGATCAAATGGGAACTGAGTTATTATAGTTATTTCCGGCCTTTATTATTTTGATAAATAACTCAAGGTGGCTAACATACCTAATATTCCTTTCTCTTCCTAGTCATCCATCCTGAAGCTTATCATTACAATTTTCTGACTCCAGCCTTTGCTTATATTAGTTCAAGCATGCTAGTTAGGATGATGGAAGTTGTAATCCTCCAACACATGTGAAGTTGTAACTCAAAGCATGTGAAAGTCACAATTGAAAAAGGCTACATTTTGATTGACAAAATTAATCACAGAGGATCACACCACACCTTCTGTTTACAACCTAAATCTAATATGTTATATAAGTTCTCATACCTTGTGCTTTCTAGATCAAGGAAACAATACAATAGTTGAACTATTTTTCATAAAGTGGTTTCCTGGTCTTGTGAAGTATAGGCATAATGTCCAAAGGTTCCTGGTTTTCCTTCCCTTTATCGAAGATAGACCAATCTCACATAAGAAAAACAGCATTAAACTTAATTATTTTAAAAAAGAAAGAAAATACAATGTTCCAGGTAGCATCCTTTTTCTTTTTCTTTTTTTACAAATAGAGTTTTGTTTGTTAGAATGTCTGAGAAGATATTAAATAAGTTTTAAATTAATACCGCAGATTAAAAGAAAATTTTATAGAAATCTAACCTCATTTATACAGGGCAGGGAAGGACTGGGGGATATTCCACTTTGTTTGTTACCCAGAGTCTCTCTCCCTCATAGAAATGGGCCTGTGTCATTGCTGGTTACATCATCTCCATCCAGCAAATTATTTCTTTAATATGCAGAGAAAGAGAGGGTTCACCTGGTATTCTCCTAAAAGGGTTAAGGTTGGGATAACCCAGATCTTTGCATTATATGTGCTAATTATCAATAGCACTGTTTCCAGTGACTCTGGAAAGTTCTATACTTGTTCTATGCAGGGGTGTCAAACTGGCTTCCTGTCACATGCAAGCCATACCACTCCAGCTCCGTGAAGGGGGGAAATGTGAAACGTCACATGATGGCAACGTGATGCTGCGAGTTTGACACCCGTCTTCTACTACGGTATAGTCTACTTAATGTAAACTGTTGCTTGCTATTAGTATCTTTCTCTGCTCTGGCCTGCCTTTTACTTCAGGCATGCCAGTTAACTTTTTAAATGTTTACTGACGTTTAGTAAATAAATATTGGATGATAGTTTTGCTAATTGAAATGAAGGGTGTGTGTGTGGTTGCTCTGAGCTGGGGATTGCCTGGGAATGTACTGGAGGCAAGCTTACCTGGAAATTACCCATAATAATTAACCAAAAAGCATGAAAGGCTAGTAAGCAAGAAAATTCTTTGTACAGAAGGTTACAGTATCTTTTTACTAAACTGCTTTTCTTGGCTAGACAGATTTGGCGCATTTGTCTTTTATAAGGCACTTTCTACCCTGTTTCTCCCAAAATAAGACATCCCCTGATAATAAGCCCAATCGGGCTTTTGAGCAAATGGCAATATGGCCAAGCACTTATTTTAGGGTTCAAAAAAAATATAAAACAGGGTCTTATTTTCGGGGAAACACAGTATTATAATAACAATAGCACTTAGACTTATATACCACTTTGTAGTGTTAATAGAATACAATTGCCAGCAATTCACGTGTCAGCATTCCATCACTCAGGGCAGGAGAAACACGAGATCCTTGTCCAACAGCAGCATAGTCTTTGCCTAATGACTGCAACCGGGACTATTGGAACTGCCATTGCTGAATAGCATGGTTACGTGATGTTTTGCTTAATGACTGTTTCACTTAGTGACAAAATTCCAGTCCCAATTTGGGTAGTTGAGTAAAGAATACCAATAATGGATTTAAGATAATGTCTTATTGAAGGTTAAAGTAAGTTCTTAACCGATAAGTGTGATTTGACAATAAAACAAATTACCCAGAGAGGTCATAGTCTTCTATTCAGTACATACAGGTGTTCAGGTGAGGTGACACAGCCATCTGTCAGGGATGCTTTAATATGAGTCCCGCTGCTGTTTGAATCTGATGGCGTAAATGCTTCCTCCAACTCTGTTCTGTGACTTGTTTATCGTTCTATGACATGAAGGTGGTAATTCATTAACAGAAAATTTGAAGTGGGAATAGGATCTGAAATGATAGCACTATTGTACCTTGAATCTGGATTTAAATTTTCTTTGTGATGTACTTACCATATTTTTCGGACTATAAGATGCACCGGTGTATAAAACACACCAAGATTTTGAGAGGTAAGTAAGAAAAAGCCTCTCAAACCTTCTGCATACCCTGTTTTTTGCAAAAATGGGTGAAAAACGGGCCATTTTTGCAAAAAACTGGGTGCGCAGAGGGTTTGGGAGGCTTGCAGAGTGCTCCTGTGGGCTGAGGGAAGGCAAAAACACCCCTGTTTTTGTGAAAATCGGGCAAAAAATGGGCCTATTTTTCGTAAAAATAGAACGAGCAGGGCGGGGCTTCGAGAGGCCAAAAATGGCTGTATTTGGTGTATAAGATGTACCAATATTTCCACCCTCTTGGGGGGGGGGGAAGGTGCATCTTATACTCCGAAAAATACAGTAGATCAGGGGTGTCAAACTCATGTCATCACATAACATATCACAACTTTTCTCCCTCTTCGCTAAACTGGGCATGGCCGTGGCCAATGCATGATGCATTCGGCCCATGGGCCGTGAGTTTGACACCCCTGACTTAGATTAACCAGCAAACCACAAGAATATCTGGTATACCACTTAGCAATTTTAATGAATAATCACTATTAAATAAGTGCCTTTGCTTTTTGAGACCAATTTCTCTCTCACATATTTATTTATTTATTAGTTTGATTTATATATGCCGCCCTTCTCTGGAGACTCAGGGCGGCTTACAATGCATTAAGCAATAACCTTCATACTTTTGTATATATCTGCTTAGTAGGGCTTTTTGACCCCCCCGAGCGGTGTTCTATTTTATACAAAGTCAGCTTATTGCCCCCACAAACCGGGTCCTCATTTTACCTACCTCGAAAGGAAGGAAGGCTGAGTCAACCTTGAGCCTGGTGATAATTGAACTCGCAGTAATTGCAGGCAGCTGGCAGCTAAGTACTACTTTAACAGCAGTAGTTTAGTCCACTGCGCCACCAAGGCTCTTATAACACAACACACACACACACCCAGTCTCTGATACTCCTATATTTTTGTCTCAGGGTTAGGTATCATTTATCTAATACAACTGGCTTGCAGTCCATAAATCCTGTGTCCCAATACAGGTGGATGGTGGATTATTTTTTTCCTGCAACAGATCAACATGGCTACTCTTATTTCTTAGGCAGAAGAAATTTCTTATTGCTGTCTATATCTGGTCTCTGCGAGATAGCTTTGTTCCCGCTCTGGTCTATGTATTGAGAAAGAACAGATAAATGAAACGGACACTAATTAGTTGTTGCTTCTTTACATCCCAGAGAATACTGAATGAAGAAATTTGCAATGGATGCAGTTAAATTGTGTTTAATATTATACTGCAGGGCTGTATAAGTGTTGCTTTGTTTTTCATTTGTTAAGCATAAATATTAAACACAAATATTTATTTAGTTGATTACTTATTAAATTAATGTTCTTCCCATCTCACTGTCAAGCGACTCATTGTGGCTATACTACAAGAATGTGACTTCTGCTTTCTCTTTCCTCCTGGTATGGTTTCCTTACTAATTGTGAAATTAGCTTTCTGAAACTGGTTTTGTTGATAACTGTTTGGTGTTGATGAAACAATGGTTTATCCATTCATGCTGCTTAAGATGATCACTTAAAAGAGTCTTATATGGTGGAATAGTGACTTTAGTTCCAAATGTTCTTTTTTACATAGTTGCGAGTAAGTAAAAATTCAAAATTTTAAAAAGAATACTTAAAGGGGAGTTTACTTCAAGGAATTATATTTTTAATGTGTTATTTTTCTGTAACTAGAATGCCTACATATGGCTCAAACTTTGCAAGTCACCTTCTCATTGCAGGTAAGAGTGATATTTAGGTATCAATGATAGCAGTAGGGAAGTTGTGTGCTTATTTTTGTGTTCTTATATTCCAGGCAGATTTAAATAGACAAGGTACACTTAAAAGCAGTCGAACGAACTTGATACAGGGCATATTAAAATGGTTCATATTATTATGAAAATCAACAAATACACAATCTCAAAGTCCCAAAATATTTATTCATTTTCTTTATACCTTGCCTTCCCATCAATGAAAGATTCTTTTCCAAGTACAGATAAAGTTTTCGTTCTCCTCTGAAACTCAGCAACATAATATTAACCATACATCACTAGGAATGTTCTGCAACCATTAGTTAGCAATAGATTCTGATTTGATATATTCATACTTTGTACTGAAAGGTAGGTAAGTGTGTGTCAGCGGATTCAACATGAGCATCCTGCCCACTCCCATCACCTCTCCCACTTTGAATCTGGATTTCCCAGGACAAATCCACCTCACTGGGAATTTATTTTGATGATTGCTTGCGAGGCAAGAAACTCTGTTCAAAGTCATTGGAATGGTAGCATGAATATTATTGGAATGGTGGCATGAGTATTTAAGTCCTTTCTTCTCATTTTCAGAGCAGTGGCAAAAGTTCTGTACTAGAAAGCCTAGTGGGGAGAGATCTGCTCCCAAGAGGCACTGGGATTGTTACTCGAAGACCCCTCATCCTGCAGCTGGTACATGTCTCATCAGAAGAAAGTCGGAAAACTGCTGGAGATGAAAACGGTAAGGCCTGCCCTCTGTGAGATTAATGGATATTTAAATGGCTATAGGTGATTGTGAGGCTTTGTCATGCAGTCAACCGCAGAGAAGAAACAGAACTTAAATTTCTCCTGTGCCTTAGGGTTGTTTGATCATTTTTCTCCCTTTATGTATGTCCCTGATGTTAAAGTACAGTAGCAAATTGCAACAGGAATTCAGTAATTTTATGTCTAAGGGAGTCTATATGTGTGTGGGGGGGGCGGGGGGGGGAAAGATCTAATGGAATATATTTATATTGTATATGGGTGTTCTAAAAATACATTTATTTCTTTTTGGACACAGAATATTGGGGGAATCAAAATTGGGCTTAGTATTTTAATAGTATTTTAGATTAAGGGTTCTCAAATGGTGTTCTATGGCAGGGGACTCCAACCTTAACCTCTAACCTTAACCTCCAACTTTAAGACTTGTGCACTTCAACTCAACAAAGATGGCTGAGGAATTCTGGGAGTTGAAGTCCACAAGTCTTAAAGTGGCCAAGGTTGGAGACCCCTGTTCTATGGAACATGGCGGTTCTGTGAAAAATTAATGGGGGTTCCGTGCAGCTGAGAAGATTCATTTGGATGCAGCCAATTTTCTATCACTCGAATTTTGTCTCTTGATTAGGATTTTGGGAATGAATTTTTTTAACACGTTCTACAGCCTGAAATAGTTTGGAAACTCCTGCTTTAATATGTTCAAAGCACTTTATTGACAACTTTCACTATATCCAACAGCAAGTTAGGGTATATTAGTATTTTATTGTATTGTATTCAGAGCTCCAGCATCTGGGGACACTTTCCCATATAAAGAAGGACCTGTATGTGTATATCTCTACCTTCAGTTCATGCAGATAGGGGGTTGGAAGTATTGCCAACCTTGTTGAAGATAGGATTATGGGCTTTGGCCCCTTTACGTACAGCTGAACAAATACTTTTTAGAAGGATAAGGAGACTAATTTTGATTAGTACTTTCTAAAGCTCTAGGAACATTTATTTACTGTAAAAGCAGGAGTTTGTCCTCTTGAAGAATCATCCTTTGTCTTAATCAAATGGTGGCCCAATGCCCCATGCTTAATCAGGAGATTAAGAAAGTGTAATTTTCCCTTTCGGGAAAATGATTTTAATTGGGCAACAGGGGAAGTAGAATACATTGGACCTGTTCTTATTATGGAAAGAAAAAAGATCAAGAAGTTACATTATTTGTATGACTAGTATCTGCACTTTTCCCATATATTTCTCTCGATGAAAAATACCACGAAAAGTGTACTGAAATTGAAAGGTTTAAATGATGAAAGAAAGATAACATGTTTTTGCCGTCTTTACAAAATATATTTAATTGATTGCTGTTAATTGACTGCTGGAGGAGGAAAAGTTTGTATAAATTCATGTCCCATAGTAAATTTATTAGAGGCCCTGAAAAAATATTGCTTGTTTGTTGAGTTTATTACTTGAAAAGAGAGAACTGGCGGGCAATAACATCTGCAGACAGTTGGGTTTTTACTAAAATGTCCTTTAATAACAACTGGGATTTGGGGAATTGTCTTGTCTGCATAAATGCTTTTAACCCCCATTTAGAATAATTGCTGCATATGATAGAGTTTCACAAAATTCTTGGCTGAGATCAAGCTGTACCTGTTAAATTTTGCGTTGGTTTTTAAAGCCTCTCTAGTCTGGCCTTTTTTCATTACTCAGGATGCATTTGCAACCCTTGATTGTGGGCTTAGTAAAAAGCAATACCCCTTCCTCACCCAATTTATATATTCTGAAGATATTGAATACATTGGTTTCAATGGTGGCTTTTTAAATTGAATATGAAATCATGGCAATCTAGTTTCCTTTTCCTGTGCACTTAATGGAGAAATCTTTGTATTACTCTGTTCTTATTAATCCTATTAATGACGCCTGCAAAAGATAAGGATTACAGTTAATACTTACCTCTACTCTGCTCCCTGGATAGCCCTAGACTCTTCTCTGTATTACAATGTTGTGATGGAATAGCTTACCAAGTATGTATGTTCTGTCTCCTTTTTTTTTATTTAGGCCAACAAGCTAAGGGCAAGATACCTTAGTTTATTGGTACATAGGCTCTGATCTGTTTTGTCTTAAGGACTGCTGAACTTTGTCAGGCTGAATAGCATTTTGTAGAACCACGTGGGAAGCCAGTTTTAAGGGTAGTGTAGTCTGAATGTAGAAAACATGATACGATTCGCATTCTTGGCAATAATAAATAATCTCTTCAGAGCTCAAAAAGCTTCTTGGATTAGAAGCAGTGGTGAAATCTGAACTGGTTTGCCACCGGTTCGCTGGGTGCGCATGCGCCAAGCACGCACTGTAGAAGCATGCATGCACAGTGCATGTCAAAAGGAGGCTTGGGAAGGTAAGTAGAACAGTGAAGGGGGGGATCAGTTGTGCCGCGCAATTTAGATTCACTAGAAAGCAGGGTTTCCTGCTTACTAGCGATTTTAAATCGTGCGGCACAGCTGATCGTCGGAACTACCGGTTCAGGGGAACTGGTAACTTTTTTTTTTTTTACTACCGGTTCACTCAAACCGGTAGTTTTTATCATTACCGGTTCACCTGAACCAGTGCGAACCGGAAGCATTTCACCACTGATGAGAAGCGAAATGTCTTCAAAGAAAAACAAGTAAGTCCAGTTGCTTCTTGAAAAAGCACCTTTGGGACAGTCTCTTCTGTTGTTTTCCATGGCATTTCAGAGTCAAAAGAGAGAACAATCAGGAATTGGTTAGGGATGATGGGAGTTGTGATCAAATGTATCAGGTGTACTGCATATAGGGAAGCTTATGTGAACCACACATTGTCTCACAGGACAAATCCTAAAAGGACATCTGAACAAATCTGTAACTATCACAACTTTAAAGCCTTTTCTGCATCCACCATTGAATTTAGCCGGATTGTGATGTTTTAGATGCCTGTTTATTTTATATTTTGGGGAAATTTATAAAGAAATTGAATAAGAAGAGAATAAAATACAGTCAGGACTGACCACATAGAACAGAGCAAATAATCCTAGTTACTGCATTTATATGAAAAAAGGATGATTCTGAATTTAAAACATTTCTTTTCCAAAAAGGAAAAATAGAAGGAAATCAAATATAAATCAAATATAATTTAAAAATATACCGTGTTCCCCCGAAAATAAGACCCTGTCTTATATTTTTTTTGAACCCTGACCTTGGCCTTATTGCCATGTGCTCAAAAAAAGCCCGATTGGGCTTATTATCAGGGGATGTCTTATTTTGAGGGAAACGGGGTAAATTCTATGTAGTGCCTGGATTTTCCACTTTGTCAAACAAGGGTTCCCAACCCAGCTGAGCTCTGTCCTGCAAATGTTCCTGTCATTGCAAGTAAGGGTTTATATGGGTGTTTCATATTTCTGTTTGTAAGCGCATGTGTAAGTCTCAGTCTCTTCCTCTCCCTCTCCCTCTCTCTCTCTCGCACACAGAGAGCTATGAGCCTCTCGGACTGAGCTATGACAAAAAGTAAAGTTCCCTCAATGGTGGATGCTTATATAATCTGTCAACTTTTATTGATGACATCCTGTTCTCTCTCTCGTGTATCTTGAGGCAATATTGATAATACGCCCATCTCTTATTTTGTCCGCCACAGCAATGTTGTGAAGAGGGTTAGGTCAACAGAAAGTCTGACTAGCCAAAGCTTTCATGCTAAAGGAAGACTGAAACTCATAATCTCCAGTTTCTAATCCACCACTGTAACCACTATATTAATGGCTTTAGTGTTAAAACTTACTAAGGTTAGTATATTGTGTAAATTGCAGCCACCAATTTTTTAATTGACTTTAATTATGTGGGTTGTGACAGTGATGTCTGTAGATGATCAATCATACGATTCAGTCTTATATCACAGTTTTCTGGTGTAGGCAGAGAATTTTAGTAGTGTTCCTAAGATATACAAGTATAGGTAGTCCTTGATTTATGGCCACAATTGAGCCAAAAAATTATGTTGTTAAGTGAGACATTTTAAGTGAGTTTTGCCCCATTTTATGTCCTTTCTTGCCACAGTTGTTAAGTGAATTGCTGCAGTTGATAAGCTAGTAACACGGTTGTTAAGTGAGTGTGGCTTCCCCATTGACTTTGCTTGTCAGAAGGTCGCAAAAGGGGGATCACATGACCTTGGGACACAGCAATTGTCATAAGTACGAGTCAGTTGCCAAGGATTTTGGATCACGTAACCATGGAGAGGTTGCAAAGTGTGAAAAATGAGCCTAAGTCACTTTTTTCAGTGCCGTTGTAACTTTGAACGGTCATTAAATGAACTGTTGTAAGTCGTGGACTACTTATAGTCCCTGCTTGTCAACTGCCTTGTTTAACGGTGGCTTGACATTATGATAGTGTAACCCCCCACACACACACACATTGCAATCAATTCTTGCATTTATGATGCTGCCCTGCAAGTCACATGATTGCCTTTTGTAACTGGCGCACATTGATGACCATTGCAGTGTCCCCTGGTCACTGGATCTCCATTTGTGTGCTTTGCAACTGATTTGGAACAAGCAGTTAATAAAGAAGATGACAGTAAAATAAAAAGTTGTGGCCATGTGATGTTTCACTTAACAACCAAAGGGGAAGCGATGTGGTAACCCTGTTGCAGTCACATGATTTTCCCCTCAGTGAACATGGAACCAAAAGATCTGATTGTGGTTGCTAAGGGAGGACTACCTGTACAGAGGGTCTCAGGCCGAAGCAGCCTGTAACAGAGTTCATGTAAACTCTTTTTTAT
>WNWU01020970.1:0-34350 GCA_012654045.1 Ptyas mucosa | reverse complement strand
TAAACCTAAACCTAAACCTAAACCTAAACCTAAACCTAAACCTAAACTAAACTAAACTGCCCAAGTACCATCAGCGACCAAATGCTCAGGATGCTTCTTGAAGCCAAGATGTTGGAGGCATTCCTTATTTTGGAGGTTTAAATATTTCAAAGAGCAGGAGCAGCCAGTGAGGAAAAGTTGTCCTGGGTCCTTATCTTCTTTTTCCCAGGGAAAGCACTTTATATGTCTTAACTGGAGATGACAAGGATTCAGGTTTTTATAAGACCTTGTCTTATTTTCTTTTGGGCCCCAAAATAAGCACTAGGGCTTATTTCAGGGGGAAACATGGTTTCAGAGTCCGGCTAGGTGCACCACCCTCTCGACATGCACACACAAGAGCTGTCAAGCATGCTGGGACCGATGGTATCTAGCAGCAGCTGCAGCCTGCCGGTCCCTTGGCACACTTTGAGGCTGTGCAGAGCATAAGGCACGGAGTGGAAACCAGGTGATCCCGACATGCAGAGCTGAAGACAGGGGATCCCAATGCGCAGTGCATGCTGCAGGCAAGCCAAGAGACACGAAGATGAGCCTCTCGTGGCAACCTGCTGCTCCAACCCACCAATGCTTGGCTTTCCCGCAGCCTGTATGGCATCTGGATCACCTGCCTCCTCCTCCTCCTGCCTCTGCTCCCACCTGCTGCTTGCACAGGTAATCAACTCACCTGTGGTGCGCGGGCTGCGGTTGCTGCCAGACACTTTCGGCCAATGCACGCTCACTGCCTTTGCTGGCCACAACCATCCCGCTTCACTACGGCTTATTTTTGGGGTAGGGCTTATATTAGGCACACGTGTAAAAAAAAAACAAGCTAGGGTTTATTTTCTGGATAGGTCTAATTTTCAGAGGAACATGGTGTGCTTTTTGAAAATCCCACTATCAGTATGAAAGAGAACTGTGTTTGCAATGCAAAGCAACCTCCAAACTTATGACTATGTGGGGAAAAAGAGAGGAACCCATAATGCCCCCAAACTTTCAGTACTTGAGCCGAGTGTCTTCTGTCAGACTCACCTCCAGGATGTGGGCCTTAGCTGCCTCCAGGGTATTTGAACTTCCAGTACCTAGAGAGGCTGTGAGTCCCAAAATCTGAGGTAAATTCTGTTGGCCTTTCAGCTTGCGGTCCAAGTAGTTCTCCATAATCTTGTTATAAACAGTTCCTTTGTGAGTGTGGTGACACTCGTCAATCACCAATAGGGAGAAATCTGCATAAGATATCGAAAATGCTAATCAGCTTTTATGCTAATTATAGTGCATTCTTCTTTTAATATAGACTGCTTGAGGGAAGGAATTGTCCTTATTCAGGAATATCTGCTGAATTGGAGAGTACAGGTAGTCCTTGACGTACAACAATTCATTTAGTAACCGTTCAAAGTTACAACGGCACTGAAAAAAAGTGATTTATGACCATTTTTCACATTGACAACTGTTGCAGCATCCCTATGGCCACCTGATCAAAATTCAGATGCTTAGCAATTGACTCATATCTATGACGGTTGCAGTATCCCAGGGTCATGTAATTGCCTTCTGTGACCTTCTGATAAGCAAGTCAATGTGGAACTTAAAAACTGGGGCAAGAAAAGTCATAAAATGGGACAAAACTCATCTAACAACTGTTTCACTTAGTAACAAAAACATTGACTCAATTGTGGTCTTAAGTTGAGGATCACCTTTACATAATTTGGGTTGATAGTGCATATTAAGGTATAAATTTGGCCTGCAGCAGACAAAATCCACTGCTTGGAGATCTTCAAATGGTGGTTTTGATGCATTGTTTATTTCTATGGCAGATTAAAGCCCAACATGGAAAGGAAGATACAGATAGTCCTCGACTTACAACAGTTCATTTAGTGACCATTTGAAGTTACAACAGCACTGAAAATAATGACCATTTTTCATGCTTATGACCATTGCAGCATTCCATGGTAACATGTTTTACGTTCAGATGATTGACAACTGACTCGTATTTCTGACAGCTGCAGTGTTCAGGAGTCATTTTGAGACCTTCTGACAAGCAAAGTCAACAGAGAAGCCAGATTCATTTAACAATCACGCTACTAATTTAACAACTGCGGTGATTCACCTAACAAATGTGTCAAGAAACGTCGTGAAATGGGATAAGTTCACTTAACAATTTTTTCACTTAACAACGTAAATTTTGGGCTCAATTGTGGTTGTACGTTGAGGACTACCCGTACCACATATTCAAGCTGGTTTTAGAATAGCAAGAGATATTAATGCTGACACACACGCTGGATAATTGGGAAAAATCAGAAATATGCCATTATGTCCTCCATTTATTGTAGAAAGGCCTTTGGATGTTAATCTATGAACAGGGTTTACAAAAACAGTAATCCGAGAACAAACTGCTCAGAAAGTCCTGTAAAGCACTACGAAGCAGTATATAAGTCTAAGTGCTATTGCTATTGTTATTTCTTTGTGCTTATGTGAAATCTAAACATTCGATAGGAAGCCACAATCTTTGTGGCACCTGGAGAAAAGATTGGCAGCAAGAAGTGGGACAAGGCTTTATAATCTGTCCTATTTATTCAAACTGTATGCTGAATATCATCTCCTTTTAATTACCCCATAATCCCTTTTGTGGTAGAGTCTGGGCAACTGAATGGAGCTGAGTGTTTACTGGCTGGATGCCCTTCGTGTCGCCAATGTGAAGTTATATTCAGCAGATATATTCTCATCGTGCCCAGAGAGAGAAATATCTCCTCTACCCAGGATCGAACTCTGGATCCACCTCAGTGGTGGGTTGCCCCCGGTTTGGACCGGTTCTATAGAACCGGTAGTAAAACCAGAGGCAGGCTCCACCCACCAACCCAGATGTCATCAGAGCGCTTTTGCGCATGCACGCGGCCCTGTTGCAAACCGGTAGTAAAGGTGACTAGAACCACCCGATCCACTTAGGATCAAACTGTATGCTAAATATGCAATTGGCTATGACCCTGAGCTTGTCGATCAGAAAGGTAGGCAGTTCAGTGGTTCGAATCCCTAGTACAGGTCTCCTGCGTGAGCAGGGGATTGGACTAGATGACCTCCAAGGTCCCTTCCAACTCTGTTACGGTTACTGAAAAGCTGGATCGGAAGAGTATGGTTTTAAAACTGGATGAAAACAACAACTTGTGCTTATACTGTGCCCAACACAGTTTAATAGCTGAAAATGGAAATGATCTGGAAGCTTTAGTAATGAAAGTCAAGGAGCACAGTGGAAAAAAACTGGGACTAAAACACAAAGGAGGCCAAATTAATGACAAATGGAACAGCAACTAGCCTTGTAATTGATAGTGAAGAGGGAGATAGCTTCTGCCTTTTAGGACTGATTATCAGCAGTAAAGCATCAACAGTCAGGAAATAAAGCATAGACTAGCATTTGGTAGAAGAGCAATGAAAGCCTTGGAAAAAACTATCAGATGCTATTATTATAGTAATGATGATGATGAATGCGGGTTCAGATAGATGACCATTGAAGGGCCCTCTTTACTCAAAGTATTGCAAGCAAAAAATGTGTTTAATTAAGAAAGGAAATGCATCCAACTGGAAAGGGGACCAATTCAGTTGAATTCCTTTTGGCTAGGACAAACATCATAAAGAGGCCCCCATATGTCAGAAGATAGGAACAGACAGTGACATATAGCTATGAGAGGGCCAGGTCAAGAGGACTCTCATCCTTGAAGATTTCCTGTTATCAACAAGAGATACTTTAACTATCCACCCTTCACTGAACAGTTGAATTATGATTGTTTTGGTTAGGATATTGTAAAACTTTTGTAATTAAGAGATGTCAATTGAATAACGAATGTATCTGTGTAACCGGAACTGCTGTGTTAGCAGTTTCCTTTGTTTGAAAGAGTATAAGAATTGGGGTCTTGTAATGTATAGGTCATTCAGACTTCCAGGTATGAATCGGACTCTGAATCTATTATTGCAATAATAAAATCTGATTCTGTTTGCCCTTTGGGATGACTCTCAATCTCTTTATTCCATAACACTATATTGTGTCTATATTAGGGGTCCCCAACCTGTGGGCTGCAGCCCACTACTGGACCATGGTCTGTTGGCCACCAGGTCGCATGAGTGGCTAGCAGACACCCCACTCATGCTAGTGTTGGGAAATAGCCATATTAGTCCCTGCATTTTTTTTGGCAATATTTTCTGAAGTGGTTTCTTATAGTCCCTCCTTTCTAGGGTTAAAAGAAAGTAACAGGCCTAAAGCAGTGGTGGGTTTCAATTTTTTTTTACTACTGGTTCTGTGGGCATGGCTTGGTGGGGGTGGCTTGGTGGGCGTGGCAGGGGAAGGATACTGTAAAATCTCCATTCCCACCCCACTCCAGGGGAGGGATACTGCAAAATCCCCATTTCCTCCCGATCAGCTAGGACTCAGGAGGCAGAGAATAGATGGGGGCGGAGCCACTCAGAGGTGGTATTTACCGGTTCTCCGAACTACTCAAAATTGCCGCTACCGGTTCTCCAGAACTGCTCAGAACCTGCTGAAACCCACCTCTGGCCCAAAGTAACCCAGCTGGCTTCCTAGCTACAGCAGAACTAGAATTTAGGGGTCTCCAACCCTCGGTCCGTGGACTGGTACCAGGCCACGGCATGCTAGGAACCGGGCCACGCAAACAAGTGAAGCCCCCATCCATGAGATGCAGGCAGCATGCTAAACCATGCCCCTTCTGGTCTGTGGAAAAACCTCTCTCTATGGAACCAGTCCCTGGTGCCCAAAAATATTGGGGCCACTGTATTAGTTTCTTCACATTTGGGATTCTATAACATTGGGAGGACTTTCAAGAGGCAGAATGTCTCTATTGCAAGTGTATTGCAAAGCCTATGATTGTAGCTGTCGAGATCCCCCTTGGCTGGGGCTCCAGTTAAAACCAGTTCTTGGTTTCTTTTTTAGCAAAAACCAAGGTCCACGGAGCTGTCACTAGGCATAACAGAGCTTTGCAAGCGTATGGTGTAACTTTTTGGTTATAGTACCAATTCTAAAAAGTTACTTGGCAATTGGATTTAGAGAAGAGTAGACATACAATGTAACATAGAAGGGGAAATGAAGAGATTCTGTTCCCAATTATTCTTGATCAAACTTTGCTAACCATGGAAAGGAATCCCTTTCCATTTACTTCATTATCCATTTTACTTCCCAGAAAAATGTGGATGCTTAGCAACAGGTTCATATTTATGACGGCTGTGCTGTCCTGGGATCATACGGTTGTCTTTTTGCAACCTTCTGGCAAGCAAAGTCAATGGGAAAGCCAGATTCACTTAACAATCACGTTAGCAATTTAACAATGGTGGCGATTCAACGGCGGCAAGAAAAGTTGCAAAATGGGCAAAACTCCCTTGACAACTGTCTTGCTTAACAATGGAAATTCTGGACTCAACTGTAGTCATAAATTGAGGACCACCCATATTCCAAGAAATAAAGTGAACTGGTTGTGGAACAGGAATCTGGGGCAGTTCCTTATAACTTGATTGCTATTTGCAGTCCAGATACAAAAATTTCATGTCTCTAGAGTAGATAGGTCTTAAAAATGATTTAGTAGAATGCCGAGTATAGATTGTGTGAGAGCTTGTATTTAATTATTATTATTATTATTTTTAAATTTGATTTATATGCCGCCCTTCTCCGGACACTCAGGGCGGCTTACAATGCGTTAAGCAATAGCCTTCATACTTTTGTATATTTTATACAAAGTCAGCTTATTGCCCCCACAATCTGGGTCCTCATTTTTACCTACCTTAGAAAGGATGGAAGGCTGAGTCAACCTTGAGCCTGGTGAGATTCAAACTTACAGTAATTGCAGACAGCTGGTTTTAATCACTATGCTTTTAGTCTGCTGAGCTAAACCAGGCTTATTATGCAATTATGCAATTATTATGCAATTACAAAACAAGAGCATATTTTGATAGGCTGTTATATTAAGGGATTAAATAATTCTGATTAAATATATTTTGCTCAAAACAATGAGCAAAACTGTTAGAATGAGCCACCTTACAGCAATAACAATAGCACTTAGACTTATATATTGCTCCATAGTGCTTTGTAGCACTCTCTGGGTGCTATAAAATGTCAGCATATTCCCTCAACAATCTGGATCCTCATTTTACCGGCCTCAGAAGGTTGGAAGGCTAAGTCAACCTTGGGCCCCATCAGGATCGAACTCCAGGCTATGGCAGACATTATATTTCTGTGCACCACAACACCCTTACCCTTACCCTCCCACTGACTACTCACCAGTCAGTTCCACATGCATTTCTTCTTCTTGGTTGCTGAGGGCATTATACAGGATTTGGGCTGTGCAGATTATCAGGTTGTGGCTCTTTACCATATCCGAGAAGAATAGCTTCTGGATACTATCACCACAAACAGATGTAATTTGGAATTGACTTTGTAAGAAACTGAACTCATTCTTCAGATGTTGGTCGACTAGAGGTACCTGCCAGGACAAAGGTGCTGTAGTGAAATATTTTCCAGGGGATAAAACAGACAGCTTTAGGCGGCGTACCTTTCCAAAATATTTTGGAAGAGGCATTTTTTTTCCTACAGCCAAATGGCACCAGTCTAACACCTTCGACTGAGTGAAAAGACTGGGCATGCGCAGAAGGAGAGGGAGAGATCGGAAGGCAGAGGAAGATTTGATTGGCACTCAGTCAACAAAAGGACTCGGAGAAAATCCCATAGGAAGGAGTATCGGCTCAGCGCAGCAGGAAAAGGGGGTGCTTTTGAAATTAACAGAGGTGTTGTACTCGTTTGAGGTCCAAAGTGTTTCGTCTCTGAGCTGTTTGTAATCTAAGAAGCCATGGATTTTGGAAAACGATCTTCCACCATACTTTATCTACTGCAGGGGTGGGTTCTAATTTTTTTTACTACCGGTTCTGTGGGCGTGGCTTATTTTGTGGGCATGGCTTGATGGTCATGTGACAATTATTTAGGATTTAGCAGAGGTACTGGTCTACTAGGCTTTTAACTGCTTGCAGAGCTGTACCGATCTACCCATTTATTTTTGCAGGCACCGGTCTACTCATTTGTTTTCTTGATCAGCTGTAGGGCAGCCCTTTGAAACCCCGCAGGAAAAGTTTAAACAGTTTTTTTTCCTTCTAGCCATCAGTTGGGACTCAGGAGGTAGCAATAGATTGGGGGTGGGGCCAAATAAAAGATAAGAATAATGTGGGGGGTGGGGGGACTCCGGGGGGGGGGGCAGAACCGGTTCGGTGACGTCGTATTGTCACCGCTACTGACTCGGGAGAACCGGGCTGAACCAGAAGGAACCCACCGCTGATCTACTGGTACTTACTGTGTTGACTAACACAACCACCTTGTTCTTATCTTGACTCTCCAAGTGCTTCTTGCAAACGTAGACAGCCGCTCGAGTCTTTCCAGCTCCTGTTGGCAGCCATATGATTATATTCTTTCCTTCCAAAGCAGGCCCAATCACCTCCCACTGATAATCATGCAGTTCCATTGGATCACGTTTAGAAAACCTGAACTATGATAAAAAGAAAAAAGAAAGGAAAATAATAATGAAGGCGTGCAAACCAATTCAGTCCAATCTTCTAAGTTAACTTGTCTGCATACATCTTGCTGGGAAAAAAAAATCCCATTATTTAAACCCTGTGGCATGCAGAAGGGCACAATCAAGGTCATTTTTTTAAAAAAGCAGAAGAACGGAAGAGATTTGAAAGGGATAAGGAGAAGGCAGGGGTGAAATGTAAAATTTGTTACTACCCGTTCTGTGGGCGTGGCTTGGTGGTGGGGGTAATGTGACTGGGTGGGCGTGGCCAACTTTTTTTTTTTTAACTTTTCAAAGCATTTTTTCTAATGCTTTGAAAAGGCTCTGCAGATCAGGCAACTCAGCTGGGATCGTCAGAGAGGCTTTTTAAAAAATACCTCTCTGCCAATCAGGCAACTCAGCTGGGATCGTCAGAGACTTTTCAAAGCATTTTTTTTAACCACCTCTTCGGCCAAGAGGTTGCAGATAAAAATGCTTTGAAAAGCCTCTGATGATCCCAGCTGAGCTGCATGATCATCAGAAGCGCTTTTTTTTTTTACTTTTAAAAGCATTTTTTCGTCGGAAGAGGTTGTAGAAAAAATGCTTTTAAAAGTAAAAAAAATAAAAAGACTGATGATCGTGCGGCTCAGCTGGGCATGGGGGGGTGAGGGCCGCAGGGATTTTTGCTACGGTTCTCCAAACCACCCACCGCCATTGCTACCGGATTGGGTGATCTGGTCCGAACCGGAGCATTTCACCCCTGGGTGACGGCAACAGATTAATCAAGAGAACTAAAGAATTAAAAATACAGTGAAGACAAGGTGAACAATACAGGTGGGAGTTCGTTCTTTGCACCTACCTGTGTAACTATTGTTCAACCCCAGTTAACAATAGCTAATTTCCTTTCAGTTAGCTGGACCACCTCTCCATAAGTTGTCAAATTCTGGCTAGTAACAATAGAAATTAAACTCCAGCTGGAAAACACCATACTGTCAACAGACGGTCTAGAACTGTTAGAAACCAGTTCTTGAAGGTGGAGCAACCTTTACAAAAATATCCTATTATTTGGATAAAGTATTTGGTTTGCTGGTTTTGAAAAATTTACCATCTAGTTCCACTTCCTTTTAATTTACTAAATTACTCTTTCATGCCTATATTTTTCCACTTTCTGTACAGGAAGCAGCCTTTGACTTATAACAGTTCGTTCGTGACCATTCAAAGTTAAAACAGCACCGAAAAAAGCAACTTGTGACCATTTCACACACTTATGACCATTGCTGCATCCTGTGGTCATGGGATCAAAACTCAGCCGCTTGGCAACTATCGGTAGCTCATATTTATATGTTGGTTGCAATGTCCCAGGGTCAACTGATCACCTTTTGCAACCTTCTGACAAGCAAAGTTAATGGGAAAGCCAGATACACTTCACAACCCTGTTACTAACTTAACAACTGCAGTGATTCACTTAACAACTGTGGCAGGAAAGGTTGTAAAATGGGGCAAAACTCACTTAACAAGTGTTTCGCTTAGCAACAGAAAGGTTGGTCTCAATTGTGGTTGTAAGTCGAAGAGTTTCTTGTGTTGCCTTGTGTTATCAATGCCTTAGGAGTCAATTTTAAAGGTTTTGGGGACTGACAGGGAAAGTATCCATGAGCTATTCAACAGAAAACCAAAAGCATTCTTTATATATCAACAATATCAGTTATACATCATATATAATGGAGCTAACTCTGGAAATTTGTAAGTATATTTGGGTGACCATTCAACAGAACAGTTGTCATGGTGAGTATGGCTTTAATTAAAAGGCAATGTAATAAGTTGTTCTCCCAGAACACTAACCATGAGTGAAAGAAAAGTTTTTGTGTTATCATTCATATTCTCTGAAAAATGGCCAAGAAATCATATATTCTGCCCGGGTATGTAAACTTATGAGCACAACTGCATATACATACACACACACACACACACACACACACACACACACACACACACAGACATACTATAATATAATGTATAACATATAATATATATGTATATATATGTGTGTATAATGTGTATTTCTCTTTAACCAGGTTCTACCTACGTAAGCCAAGATTTTATGCAGCCCTGGTTCAGTGAAATTTCATTCACTAGTTTCTGGGCTTTTTTTTTTCTTCTAACAGCCAGCAGACTCTTTGCTGCCCATTTTCATATATATATATATATATATATGAAAATAAACAGAAAAAACAACTAAAAGGAATTACAAACTATCAATACATATCACATATCCATTAAATATTTAAAAGTATTGAAATTAAAGAAAAAAAATGGTAATACTCGATTATTGTAAAAAGTCATGAAATCTATGCAAAAGGAAAACATACTGCATCCTTTTTTGACCAACAGATAACATTTCCTTTTTGAACTAACTAAATAAATTAAACATCTCTTGAATCCAGTCCTTAATATCAGGATAGTATTACATTCAAGTTTTTCAAAATATTCTCTTAGCAGCATCCCAAGCGCAATGTCACCATACCTCCTAAAACAATCAGTTTCAAAGTCTATTAAATTATTCCAAAAAGTTGTCAGTGACTTTAAGTATGCTGTATCTAATATTAAGCGTAAATGGAAATAACATGATATGCAAAGAAATCTAATGTATTATAACCCGTAAACAATTAAAATATTTACAGCCCAGAAGCGAATGAACAATTCACTGCAAACCATCTCAAATTATATACATACCCATTCAATAGCCTGAGCTGGATGCAATAGAAAAGGCTTCTGCATAGGAAGCCAAGCTTACAATGTTTCCCCTTGCATAGCTTTCTATTATGCCCAGTGAGAGCTTGAAACGAAACCAAAAATGCTCCAGTGTTAGATTGTGGAACTCCAGCCAAGGGGGATCTCGACAGCCACATAAATAGGCTTGGCAAACTGCTTACCTTCGAGACACTCAACTTCTGCACAACCTCCCCTCAATACTACTGAATCCCAAATGATTCAGAACTTTTTATGTTCTGGCTGACTTTATTCCTGTTTTTAAAACGGAAGTACATGTAAACAGAAACCCTGCCTTCTTTGAATGTCAGTAATTAAACTATCATGACTTTTAAAAGCGCAGGAGTGATTTGTCTTTTTGTGTAACTCACTCTCAAATCAAAGTCGTCTCAGGAGAATTGCTAATTGCAATATCCATTTGCACTTGGAAAGCAGAGGGATGTTGGGGGCAGGGGTCCCAGGCTCCAATAAGGGGAGTCCCTACATCCTCTCCCCACAACCTTCCTCCACCGTCTGCAACTCCCAAGAGCCCATATGATGAAGCAGTTGGGGCGCTGTAGAAGGACTGTCACTGGAGGAATGATCCAAGTCCAGCCTCAGCCCTGGAAGTTACGCAGCAATTTTTGGCCAGTTAGTTTTATCCCAGCCTACCTCACAGGGATGTGGTGAGGAAATAACTGAACGAAAGAGTGCTGGGATCATTGTCTTCAGTTTTGATATACAAAGTGGGAAGAAGAATTGCTACTACTATACTAGGCAGCTAGGCTAATTGGTAAATAGGCCACCATCTGCTTCAGTGGTGAAATCCAAATTTTTTTACTACTGGTTCTGTGGGCGTGGCTTGATGGGTGTGGTATGGCTTGGTGGGCATGGCTTGGTGGGCGTGGCAGGGGAAGGATACTGCAAAATCCCCGTCCCCTCCCCACTCCTAGGGGAAGGATATTGCAAAATCTCCATTCCCACCCTTCTCTGGGGCCAGCCAGAGTTGGTATTTGCCGGTTCTCCTAACTACTCAAAATTTCCACTACCGGTTCTCCGAACTGCTCAAAATTTCCACTACCGGTTCTCCAGAACCTATCAGAACCTGCTGGATTTCACCCCGATCTGCTTTCTTCTACAGAATGTCCCTCTCTGCCCTGATTTAGCCCTCTCCTGCTCTGTTTTCTATCTGTACCTTTAGCCATGGTAGCTAAGACATATGATGAAAGCCAAATTCCCTATTGGCATGAGAGGGCTGGCTCAATAAGAAATGTAAGATTTTATTATGCGGATCAAGGTTCTGGAACGGAACCAGAACTGAATGTTAAAGAGGAAGGCAAATAAAAGATTGATGCCCGCAGGGTTTACCTCAGTGACTGTTCCTGCAGACAAGAATATACAGACCAAGAAAAGCTAAAAGGCCAGAATGCAGGCCATTTCTCGGAAAATATCAAGAACCTAAGCCTCACCTTTGTTATTGGTTTCTCGCAACCTTAATTCCAGTTCCCCACTTAACTGACTTTAGAGGTAGCAGATAAATAGGTGCTCCTCCTGGGACATAGAGGGACACAAGGATGCGAATTTTATTATTTTATTTTATTTTATTTTATTTTATTATTTTATTTTATTTTATTTTATTTTTATATTTGTGAAGACTGTATTAGGTAATTTATATAATTATAAGCATGAATTGAATACATAAAATAGATACAAGTAGAGGAAACATTAGGTCAGGGACGGTAGGCATGCTGGTGCTCTTAGGCACGCCCCTTACAGACCTCTTAGGAATGGGGTGAGGTCAAAGGACAGTCTAAGGTTAAAATTTTGGGGGTTTGGGGATGAAACCACAGAGTCAGGTAGTGCATTCCAGGCATTGACCACTCTGTTGCTGAAGTCATATTTTCTGCAATCGAGTTTGGAGCAGTTCACTTTAAGTTTATATCTATTGAGTTCTCCTCCCTTTTTAAAAGCTGAGTTAAAGAAGAAGTTTCTTTGCTCTTGATTAGCAATTTAATACGAGGCTTTCCAAGGTTGTTTCTGTACAGGACTTAGATTAGCAGGTTTAAAGTTTGGCTTTCCTTTAACTCTTTTGGGTCTGAATCTTTTAGAATGAGGTTCCTCTCCATTCATTACACTAAATGTTTTATTTCCTGTTCAAATGCCTATTATGTTTCTTTCAACTTCTCTATTAGGGTTTGCCCGTGTAGACCCAAAATTTTGGTCCTTCTGAGAAATACCCACCTCTTTAAATTTAATCAGCAACACTGGGAAAGCATAGTGTCACAAGCTTTGCCCATGCATCCATTGGTGTCAGAATTCACTGTGAAAGTTTGTGGGAAATACAGGAACTATTTTCTATGGATAAGTTTACACATGGCAAACACAAATGTAATTTGCAATTAAGTATGTTGTGTGAACCTAGTTGATCAGTTTGTAAACCAGAATATAAGGATTGGGGTGTTGTGTAAACACAAACCCAGTTAAACCTTTGGGTCTAAAATGCCCCCTATCCTATTGAAGTTAAAGTCTACTTTATATTTTAAAATTTACTTATGGCCAGCCAGATAAAACTATTATAGACATTGTATCAGGGAAGCTGTACCTACATATTTTATTAATAAGCATATATTTGTGAACGACAACTTTTTTCATCAAATATGATTTAAAACTATTATGCTACAATATTCAGCTCGCTCTGCTTTTGTAAATTTTGATGTTTTCATCACAATATAATACTTTTATCTTATTTATCATTAAATATTTTAAGTTTACATACATTTGTTTTAGGAAACTGCAGATATTTAATTGGCAAAGAAATAATATCTCTAGGGTTAAGTTGCTTCCTTACACTTTCAGTAAGATACTCAGTTCTGATCCATGCTAATTCAGTGACGGTTCAGCCATGATACAGGTAGTCCTTGACTTATGACCATAGTTGAGCCTAGCAATTATGGTTACAAGTTGTGCCTGTCATAAAGCGGGTCATCATCTGACTGACCCAATTTTGAAACTTTTTTTCATTGTGGTCATTAAATGAATACAGCAGTCATAACATGAATGTGGCAGTTATTAAGCAAACCCACTGTTTGCTATGGACCAGTTATTGCCACAACTTTTGGCAAAATCATAGGAAATTGCAGTCACATAACCACACGGCACTGCAAACAATTGTAAATGTGGCCAGTGGCTGAACATCCAAAACATTGTCATGTGACTGCAAGGGGGGCGGTGCCCAGCTGTCAGAACTTTGAAACCAGGTGATGAGTACCTTTTTTTTGGGGGGGGGGGGGGCAGCAGTCTGGTAATTCAATAGATGCTATGGCTAAGGAAAATCCTGTCTTGGCAGAGAAATAATAGCAACAGCCCTTAGACTTATATACTGCTTTACAGTGCTTTACAGGCCTCTCTAAGCAGTTTACAGAGTCAGCCTATTGTCCCCAACAACTTGGGTCCTCATTTTCCCTACCTCGGAAGGACGGAAGGCGAGTCAACCTTGAGCCTGGTGGGATTTGAACTGCCAAAATTGCAGTCAGCTGGCAGTCAGCAGAAGTAGCCAGCAGCACTGCATTCTAACCATTGTGCCACCAAGACTCTTAAAATGCTTTTGAAAGTGATCACAATCCAGTTGTGAAATTTGTGTAAATTAATCCCTCTCAATTATTCGGTGAAAGAAATTTCTATGAGAATATTTATTTCGGGGGTATTCAGTTATCAAACTACTTTTATGCTTCTAATTTTTTTTAAAACAGAGGAATCTAATAAAATAGAAAAAGTTCCTTTTAAAGGTTCCTTGCAGTGTTCTTAGCAGCAATAAGTAGTTTGCCATTGCTTTCAAATGGTCCATAAAAATAAATGAAGCCATAAAATTAATTGTACTGCAGATTTTGGGATAGCAGCAAGAACAAAATAGCTTTCTCTTTTTAATAACATAAATACAATTCTTATGAGTTCTTATTATCAAGTTGTTACCATAATATAAAGATTGCTGCTTAGTTTTCTCCATTTCAGTGGGAACTGTACAGTGATAGTTCATATAGAGTATGAATGTTCATTTTTTAAAATGGAGGATTTGCTGCCATTTCTCTTTCTTTTGATGAATTTTATAACCTTATTGGTATCACAAGAGTCGGTAAACCCTGCTTTGAATGATTACAGTATCCCTCAACATTCCAATCTAAATTTGACCATTTGGTTGTCAAACTATAATATGAAATCATCATCTTCCTTGATAATTTTATTTGGATTCCTTTTTCCTTTCTTTATAATATCATTGGACAATAAAGATTTTGCTACCTGAACACTTTTGGGTATATCTTACAGATTTTTGGCTGCCGATCACAAAAGCAACCTGTAATTTAACCTATCATGTTCTTTTTTATATAAATTGTCTGTTTTTACACAGTAGACCCTTTCAGGAACTTTTGGCTATGCTGTGCACATGAAAGCAACATATGACAACATGGAACTGTTGTTGAAACTCATCTAGCACAGCAAGTACAACTGAAATATCTGTGGAGATCTGAAAGCAGTGGCTCAGCTGCTTAGAATGTAGCTCTGATACATCAAGTACTATATGTGACTCAGGGCTTCAGATCCTTTAGCAACGGGTTTGCTGCCCCATTGCTGGGTGGGCGTGGCCATGGTGGGTGCGCCACGGTGCACCATGGTGGGGAAGGGTGTTTTTCATCCTTCCCAGGCTCAGATTTTCCTCGAGCCTCCGGGAAGGCGAAAAATGCTTCCCCGGGGTCTGGAGGCCCTCCAGAGGCCAGAAACAGGCCCATTTCCAGACTTCTGGAACTTCTGGGAGGCCTGTTTTTTGCCCTCCCCAGGCTCCAGAAGCTTTCCTCAGGCTTCTGGGTGGTTGAAAACAGCTTCCCCCGTGGTCCGGAGATCCTCCGGAGGCCAGAAACAGGCCTCTTTTTGGACTTCTGGAACCTCCAATAAGCTCTTTTTTTGCCCTCCCAGACCCTTCGCGCAGCCCCTTCATTTACCTGGAATGATGAACGGGCCGTGTGGAGACTCCTGGGAGGGGCGGGGTGGGCATGGCCAGCCAGGGGTGGCATTTGGGGGTTCGCTGAACCCCGGCGGTCCCTGGCTAGAGGATCACCCAAAACCTGCTGAACCCCCAGGAGCCTACCCCTGATAGGACTTCAGGAAATTTACAAGCGGGATTACAGCTTCAGGTGCTGAAAAGCATACAGTGCATTCATAAAGTAGTCAGACCCCTTTCACTTTTGTCAATTTTGTTGTGCTGCAGCCTGATTCTATAGTTGTTGAAATTAATCCCCCCCCCCCCCCCCATTAATCTGATGGGCTGGCTGCTAAAACAAAGCAAGGTTATGGCCTACACTTGAAAAGAGACCGGGAAGCCTGTAATTGTGGAGTCCGTCTGACAAGAACAAAGAATATGCTTATTCACAGAGAATATGCATGCGTAACACTTGTAGCAATTCTAGGTGATTAGAGGACTGATAACAGTAACAAAGAGTTAGACATCCTGCATAGCTAAGCTAAAAGTTAGGGGCAGAGATGGCCTGGAGCAAATAGAATGTGCATTAGATAACTCCTGGAACATTCATTAGCCAAGGTTTAGGAATACGGACGGCTAGAGACCAATAGAACAAATTGTTAGATTATTACTGAAATGTTTATTAGATGATATTAGCTATTATCCTGCCTTGTCCCACCTTCTGATGGGAAGTGTAGGCGAGAGCGCTTGTCAGGGCTGCAACCTGGAAGGGGAGCTGCCCAGGGCTCATGCACGCACCTGAAAATGAACTTCCGGTTTCCAGTGCACGTTATGTGCACTGGTCAGCTAGTCGTCCAGGTTTCTGGCGTGCATGTGCACATGACAATCCGCTGGCCGGTGAGCATGTTCACACAGGAAAATGGAAGATCAGCTCTTCCAGTTTTCTGCACTGCCGCACACAAAAAGGCCAGCTGATCGTCATGTACACATGTGCGCCGTAAGTCCAGAAGAGGAACATGCTACGCCACGTATGCCAAGCGACATGGCTCCGCATGCCACTTCGGGCACGTGTGCCATAGGTTCGTCATCACGGGGCTAGATGGAAGCCACTCCTCTGTGTAAAACACATGAAAGCCCCCTTAGAGTTTGCAAAAAAGCACCCAAAGGACTCTCAGACTGTGAGGAACAAACTCTAAGGGGGCTTTCATGTCTATGGAGATTCTCAGGCATCCAGAGGTCATGGTTGCCCCAAAGATGCTTCTTCAAGAGGCAACTGGATTTTCTGGTTTTTCTTTGAAGATGTTTCGCTCCTCATCCAAGAAGCTTCTTCAGGGCTTTCTTGTGTTTTATACTTTCTCAATGCACTGTAAATCTTCAATACAGGTAGATCATGATTAATGGGATTAGTGAAACTCATAAAATGGCTGTATTATTCAAATTTGTACTATTCAAGCAATAGGTCTAGGGAAAATAGAGCACTGTACACCAGGACAACTAGACACAAGAACAGTTTTTCCCCGAATGCCATCACTCTGCTAAACAAATAATTCCCACAACACTGTCTACCTATTCACTAAGGCTGCACTACTATTAATCTTCTCATCGTTCCTATCACCCATCTCCTCCCATTTATGACTGTATGACTGTAACCTTGTTGCTTGTATCCTTACGATTTATACTGACTGTTTCCTAATATGATTTGATTGCTTATTTGTACCCTATGACCAGTGGTGAAATCCAATTTTTTTTACCAGCAGTTCTGTGGGTGTGGCTTGGTGGGCATGGCAGGGGAAGGATACTGCAAAATCTCCATTCCCACCCCACTCCTGGGGGAAGGATATTGCAAAATCTCCATTCCCGCCCCTCTCTGGGGCCAGCCAGAAGTGGTATTTGCCCGTTCTCCGAACTACTCAAAATTTCGGCTATCGGTTCTCCAGAACCTGCTGGATTTCACCCCTGCCTATGACTATCATTAAGTGTGGTGCCTTATGATTCTTGACGAACGTATCTTGTCTTTGTATGCACACTGAGAGCAAATGCACCAAAGACAAATTCCTTGTGTGTCCAATCACACTTGGCCAATAAAAAATTCCAATCTTCTAAAAATAAGGTAATTGTTTCTGGCTTGAGGGAAATACCCAATAAAAAAAAATTTAAACGTCCATTTTGACGTTTGGATGTTTCGATTTTGAAAATACACCAGCAAAAAGTATTAAGAATACACTTATTTTACAATTTTATTTTTTTTTAACTAAGCCGAAGTAGTTACAGAAAGCAAAACCAAAAACCAAAGAATTCTGAAAACATTATGTCTACTCCTTAGACAGGTAGACAGACTCCCCGCCCCTCATTTTAAAATAAGTACATCCGGTGAACTAACTAACTAACTAACCCCAAGCGGGATGGATAAAAGACATACACACCCTAAAGCGCTCCTGCACGTGACGAACCTTCGGCAGTTTTTTCCGCTCCCCCAGGAAGGACCCTTACTACAATACCCGTCATGCTTTGCGCCCACGCCGGCTCCCATCTGGAGACGGGAGAGAAGCGCGCGCAGGGCCTCTTGGGTGGGGGGAAAAGCGCGCGTGCGCGCGCTCGCGTGAGAGAGTGTGTGTGTGAGTGTCTGTGTCGGCGGCTGGGGAAGGTGGCGGAGCGAGCGCCCTTCCCTGGCTCCTTCTCCTCTTTCTCTCTCTCTCTCTCTCTCTCCCTCTCCCTCTCCCTCTCCCTCTCCCTCCCTTGCCCGTCCATTCATTGCTGCTCTGCGGGACTGTCCGCGCCCTTCTTTCCCGCCGGCCGCCGCCATGGAGGCGCTGATTCCGGTCATTAACAAGCTGCAGGACGTCTTCAACACGGTGGGCGCCGATATCATCCAGTTGCCGCAGATCGTGGTGGTCGGGACGCAGGTGAGGCAGGCAGGCAGGCAGGCAGGCGGGGCCGGAGCCAGGGGTGACCTCCGCCCGGGCTGGAGGCGAACAGATGCCCTTGGGGGAGCCCTCCAGCCGGGGGGGGGGGAGCGGTGGGGATGCGGGTGCTGGAGAGATGGTTGTTTCCTTCCTGATCTTGGGGGGTGTTTGAGAGGGAAGGAAATATTGGCCGGCCAGTGCGAGTCTTGCAACGGGTTGGGGGTGGTGGTTGATGTGGTGGTTGTTAATTCTCATACTCTTAAATGTGTATGCCGCCCAACTCCCAGCCAGACTGGGAGGTGTGCAAAAATTGTAAAAAATGCATTTATGGCTATTGCAGTTGTGATTAGCATGGGCAGCCTTCCAGGGATACTAGAGTCTGGAAGTTGAGCTTTATTGTAATTATATTGGAAGTATTTAGAGGCTTCTTGAGGTGTAGGGTTAAGTTTTATATAAACAAGTTAAGCGGTCGGGATGGGTTTATTTAGTGGTATTAAGAGCTGCATTGACATAAACACCTTTTCTTTTCTTTTTCTTTTTTCTTTTGGAACCGCCTGTTATTCCCCTTCCCAGAATGAAAGAGGCCACTCTCAAATAGGAGAAGCATGCCGGAGAGACTCTTTCCAGTCCTGACTTAATAATTAATAATTCCTCCTTTGCTAGCAAATTAAGGGGAACGCAACAGGCCTGACATCCTGAAGGCTGCATATAGGCAATATAAATTTTTGGGATAGCACCCTAAAATCAGGAGTCCTCCCAACTCTTCAGCTCATTGAACCCTTCAGATTGTTCATCAATTCCCAAACAATTGTATAAAAAAAATTAAATGAATTCTATTTGAATAGCACCGCTACTAACAATAATAACAGCAACCCCTTGGATAGTGCCAGCAATCCTTGAGGGTTGCTGCTGACCACTTTAGGAAAAGCTATATTAAGGCTATATTTTAAGGTTATCAGAAGGCCTCTGGTGGTTTGTGTTGCTGTTAAATCCTAAGGATGGGATTAGTCAAGTTTGTTAAACCGTTTACGGTAACTAACATTTAAACTGAATGGGAGAAGATGCTTGGATATTCTGCTAAAAGTTAATGCATTTAAATATAGAGCAGGGAAAAAGTCCTGAGCTTGTTAAAGCTAAAAGGAAAAATGGGAACATGCTGTCCCTATATACTAAGGTAAGAAAAGTTTGTAGGTCTTTTGTGTCTGGCATAGTATATGCTGTCTGGAACTATTATGCACAAAGATTTATCCTTGCAACAACTGTGTTAAATAGGTTTGTATGCTGTCACTTTATAAACGAGGAAATGCACATTGTAAACACATGCATTCTTATATAGATAGTATATAGGTCCTATGGAGGGATTTGGAAGTGATAATGAGAAATATTTTATTCAGAGAACAATTTGGAGGTGATGCTGTAAACAGCTATTATTCTGAAAGTTGCAGAGGTGAGTAGCTAGGGAAAATATGAATGCCACACCCTGTTCTTCAGAGGAAAATATGTATAAATTATGATTGATAAATAAGGGTTAAAACTGTAGAAACCACAAGAGATCAGATCTCAGTGGTAAGAATTCAGGGATATAATATTGTGAAAATTAGAGAATATGAAAATCAGAAGGTTAAGTTAATATATTTCTTTATTAAATTTAGTTGTCACTCAACCTTGTCTAAAGTGACAGCTTACATTTTAATATATGTTGTTGTTAGCTGCGAAGTCGTGTCTGACCCATCGCAACCCCATGGACAACTTTCCTCCAGGCCTTCCTGTCCTCTGCATTTTAATATATACAGGAATATAAAATTTATAAATATAAAAACAAATTGACAAAGGATCAAATACATGGATTGCATTTTCCATGGGAAAAAAATAGAGCATTTCAGTTAACAGACTTGTATTATTTTTCTATAATTCATTCAGATCTAAATTTACTGAAATCTTGCTCTGGTGCTGCTAAACTTGTACAGGGAAAGGTTGTACAATCTTCCTCTCTTATAAACTGAGGAGACAGAGCAGAGTAGAATTAGTAGAAGGTTAAATGTCTACGGAGATATTCAATCATCCGGGTCATGGTTGCCCCATAGGTGCTTTTCCAAAAGATGGCAGGATTTGATTTTTCCCCCTTGAAAATGTTTTGTTTCTCATCCAAGAAGCAACTTCAGAGTTCTTTGAAGGCTTCAAATTATTAAAAATCATCATGCAAAAGAAGTAGAGAAAATGTTTCTCATTGATAGGCTAATGGCTCTGTCTGTAGGTACTTCTCAAAAGAAATGAGTTCTGTATAAATTGAATATTTCCATAATTGTTTATAAACTATTTCACTTGTTTGCTACATGTGCTAGTTCTGGAGGAGGAGAATAATATATTTCAGTGACTACCATTTTCATTTGGCCTTGTCTGTTAATTTCCAATTGGTATCACTTAAATTCCTTCAAGCATAACTTTGCACCTATAAAGACAAGAAACTTGATTTTAAAAAAAAGTTGGAATCTCATAGAAAAGAGATCTATGTACATAATAACAATCTGAGTTTTTTCATAGCATGTATACAGGCTTTATGAGAAGTATATTGTAATGTGTCATTTTTTCCAAGGGGGGAAAAACAGTTTAGAGCATTTCAATGTAAGAGATTTATACATTTTTCTATAGTAAATTCAGGACTAAATTTACTGAGATCTTGCTCTGTCACAGCTAAACTTGTACAAAGAAAGATTGGAGATCTCAGTCTTCCTCTCCCAGAAACTTTCTAGATTCATACCTATCTTGACTTGCCTTGGTATAGTTTTCTTGCTCATTCATTCATTCATTCATTCATTCATTCATTCATTCATATCAATTAGTCAATCAATTAGTCAATTTCTATAGTTGTCCATCTCAATCAATGATTCTGGGTGGCTTACTGTTCAAAAATATATTAACAGTTAAAACATTAAAAATATTTTTAAACAATAAAATGAAAACATCCGGAATAAATATACAGAGCAGTTATTGCTGCCACCTATCTTCCTTTACCTGGCACCCTTTCTCCAACTTTTTTTTTTTTAATTTGATTTATATGCTGCCCTTCTCCGGAGACTCAGGGCGGCTTACAATGCGCTAAGCAATAGTCTTCATACTTTTGTATATTTACACAAAGTCAGCTTATTGCCCCCACAAACTGGGTCCTCAATTTACCTACCTTAGAAAGGATGGAAGGCTGAGTCAACCTTGAGCCTTGGTGAGATTCGAACCTGCAATAATTGCAGGCAGCTGGTGTTAATAACAGGGTGCTTTAGACCACTGTACTATCCAAGGCTCTTTCTGCACTTCTACATTGAATGATTTCATCAATCACCAATGAAGAACTCACCTTATGCAATATTCTTAGCAGAGTAGCAAAAGATGCCATTTAAGGTTTCAAGTATATCGATTACATCACTCTCAGAGAAGCTGACAAAGATGGGGTGGTTGTCCTTATGACTGTGGTGGATTATGTAAAGGAAGACAATTTTCTAATACAGCAGTCTATCAACTAACACCTTTCATCATATTCCACAGCTTCATACCAAAGAAAATTAGGCAATGTGATGAAACATACAAGACTGCATCTACATGAAGATATCCTAGGATCTCCCATTAGGCAATTTCTACCTATTTCCCAAAATGCATAAGCCAGGCATCTTGGACATTCCATTGTCTCAAGTTGTAGAACTATGATAATTGGAATCTCAGGCTTGGGAACAGGTTATCTGATGTACCGTCTCTTGCCGATCACATCCACCTGATCCACTAGAGTGGGGAGGCAAGGAATGTTGCGGGTCCTGTCCCCTAAGAAAATACGTCTGGCATGATCCAGAAGAAGGGCCTTCTCTGGAAATTAGATTGGCTCCCACTGACACTCTTTCAGAAGTCCCTGAAGATGGGGTTCTGCCAGTGGGCTTGGGGAACCCAGAGCGGGATGGAGACCATTAAATGGCTGGTACGAATGTGTGTTGTCGCCAGGATGGGGGGGTTATTTTATTATTTTAATTTCTTTTATATTGTGTTTTTATTTCCTGTAAGCCACCTTGAGTCTCCGTGAATAAGTAGGTGGCAATATAAATTTTCCAAATAAAATAAAATACGTAACAATGCATTATATTGTACACACCGTATAGCAAAGATTTTGGGTTCTGTTATGTATTCTAAGTGGGGAACAAGTTTATGTGCATATAAATATATTTGATGAATATATCTTTTTAAAGAAGTTATTATTATAATTCCATGCCATGGTAGTTCTGCTAAGTCACATTTCCCAGAAGCCCTATCATCAGTGGTGAATAATGAGCACTATTGGAGTTGTAGGTTTGAATGTAAGTGCCACCCTGGATATAATTGGGATATGTGGGATTTAATTCAGTGGAAACATATTTTAACTGAGGGATATAAATTGTATGCATAAGCATACTATAAAATACAGGTCTTCAGTTCCCTTGTTTTCTCTCTTGTCTAATAGGGCCTGCATCCTGACCACCCAATCAGAATCAGTTAGATGAACCCTTAACTTTGATTCCTCTTATCTTTGGTTTGTCTTGCCATCCTTTTCTGCCACCATATATTGGTGCTGGTACTTGGTTGCTTGCTTTCTTCCTTACAGTCTTACTGTAATTATAAAAAAAAAATACCTGTAATTATTTCCTACAGATTGATATAATTTGGGGGGCAAGAGCTTCTAAATATTTTGCCATTGCCATCTTCTGTGTCTTTCTTCCCTGTTTTTTAGTCTGTTCTGGAGCCTGGATAATCTTGGTTGTTTCCCATCCTAGATCTTACCAAGTCCAATTCTGCCAAGCTTTTTCTAGATAACTGAAGGTTGGCTAGGTTCCATCAATTCTATGATCTTGTTATAAAGGCTGTTCATAAAATGTTTTGCAAGCATAGTAGCAACCTGGTTTCAAAAGTTGATTTCCCCAAATATACCAAAAAGTAATCAGAAGTGTCCCTAGCTGAGCAGCCTAGAAATTTCGGAGATTGAAGTTGAATACATTTAGATATAACCAGATTGGAGACTAGATAGTTTATTCAATAAATAATTTCAAGCAAGATAAAATTGGCCTTTATTGAGAAATTTCTACCACCATTAGAAAAGCATGGCACTGTTTGTGCCTATGTAAATAGGAAAGCCCGACTTATCGTCTAATCTTATAAAGTAAAATTAGGAATAGGATTTGTAGGCCTCTGAGATATAATTTTAGCTGGGTGAGGCACTTTTAATCCTTTGCCAAATATCCCAAAGGTGCTTTTTCAAGAGGCAACTGAACTTTCTGGTTTTTCTTTAAAGATATTTCACTTCTCAGCCAAGAAGCTTCTTCAGCTTTGACTAGATGGTGGGAAATAGAAGGATTTATACTCCTTGCAGACAGCTGGTCATTTGCATTCTTTTAGCGAGTTGTTAAGGCCACCTGGAGATTTATTTGTGTCATCAAGGTCACCTAAGTGGTGCAATTGGGTGTGGAGCTTCCTTGGAACCATTGAACCATGTGTTATATACCTGAGATAGATGATGTCATACATCTCCCCCTCTGTTGAGAGAGGGTTGTTCAATTTTGACATAGATGACCTCTTTGACCCCTCTTTCAAACTAGCGGTTCTCTCTGTCCAAAATGTGGACTTTGCTGTCTTCAAAAGAGTGGCCTTTGACTTTTAAATGCAGATGGACTGCTGAATCTAGTCCCGATCTCCTGTGTTGTGCCATGTGTTTATGAAGTGGTTGTTTTGTTTCCCCAATGTACAGATCTGCACATGGCTCACTGCATTGTACTGCATATACTACGTTGCTCAGTTTGTGTCTCGGTGTTTTATCCTTGGGGTGGACAAGCTTCTACCTTAGTGTATTCTTGGGTTTGAAATGTGCACGTATCTTGTGTTGGCTGAAGATCCTCCTGAGCTTTTCCAATATTCCTGCAATGTATGGAGTGACAACATTGCTTTGTTTATTGTTTCCTTTATTGTCTGTTATGGAGGAGTTCCTGTAGGGTCTTTTTTGAGATTTGATGAAGGCCCACTTGGGATAGCCACACGTTCTGAGGGTTTCCTTTATGTGTTTTAGTTCTTTTTCGTATTTCTTTCTCCATATCAGTGATGGCGAATCTTTTAGACACCGAGTGCCCAAACTGTGCACGCGTGTGCATGCCCAAACTAAAGGTATGTGCAAACGTGCGCATGTGCGAACATGCATGGATGCATGCATGGATCAATGGAGTGGGAATGGAGATTTTGCAATATCCTTCTCCCAGAAGTGGGGAGGGAATGGAGATTTTGCAGTATCCTTCCCTTGCCACGCCTACCAAGCCACACCATGCTCACCAAGCCACGCCCACAGAACTGGTAGTAAAAAAATGTGCATTTCACCACTGAGTCTTAAGTATAATTGAAGAACCAATTACTAACAGAAAAATACCAGCAACTTAATTCAACTATCTGTAGCTCATAATTTTAACGAAGATCTTTTTAGGCTCCTTATGTATGCATGGAGAAAACCAAATCCATTGAAATCTTTAAACGTTACATCAGTTGCCCTTTAAAAAACTGAAATGCAAAGCGATGTATGTCAGTTATTTGAATTAATTAGGATATGTGTTTATTCAGAAAATTTGTGTAGTGTATTATAGAATGGAAAATAGTTTAAATTGATGATCAAAGTATGTATTGTGATCAAATGGGAACTGAGTTATTATAGTTATTTCCGGCCTTTATTATTTTGATAAATAACTCAAGGTGGCTAACATACCTAATATTCCTTTCTCTTCCTAGTCATCCATCCTGAAGCTTATCATTACAATTTTCTGACTCCAGCCTTTGCTTATATTAGTTCAAGCATGCTAGTTAGGATGATGGAAGTTGTAATCCTCCAACACATGTGAAGTTGTAACTCAAAGCATGTGAAAGTCACAATTGAAAAAGGCTACATTTTGATTGACAAAATTAATCACAGAGGATCACACCACACCTTCTGTTTACAACCTAAATCTAATATGTTATATAAGTTCTCATACCTTGTGCTTTCTAGATCAAGGAAACAATACAATAGTTGAACTATTTTTCATAAAGTGGTTTCCTGGTCTTGTGAAGTATAGGCATAATGTCCAAAGGTTCCTGGTTTTCCTTCCCTTTATCGAAGATAGACCAATCTCACATAAGAAAAACAGCATTAAACTTAATTATTTTAAAAAAGAAAGAAAATACAATGTTCCAGGTAGCATCCTTTTTCTTTTTCTTTTTTTACAAATAGAGTTTTGTTTGTTAGAATGTCTGAGAAGATATTAAATAAGTTTTAAATTAATACCGCAGATTACAAGAAAATTTTATAGAAATCTAACCTCATTTATACAGGGCAGGGAAGGACTGGGGGATATTCCACTTTGTTTGTTACCCAGAGTCTCTCTCCCTCATAGAAATGGGCCTGTGTCATTGCTGGTTACATCATCTCCATCCAGCAAATTATTTCTTTAATATGCAGAGAAAGAGAGGGTTCACCTGGTATTCTCCTAAAAGGGTTAAGGTTGGGATAACCCAGATCTTTGCATTATATGTGCTAATTATCAATAGCACTGTTTCCAGTGACTCTGGAAAGTTCTATACTTGTTCTATGCAGGGGTGTCAAACTGGCTTCCTGTCACATGCAAGCCATACCACTCCAGCTCCGTGAAGGGGGGAAATGTGAAACGTCACATGATGGCAACGTGATGCTGCGAGTTTGACACCCGTCTTCTACTACGGTATAGTCTACTTAATGTAAACTGTTGCTTGCTATTAGTATCTTTCTCTGCTCTGGCCTGCCTTTTACTTCAGGCATGCCAGTTAACTTTTTAAATGTTTACTGACGTTTAGTAAATAAATATTGGATGATAGTTTTGCTAATTGAAATGAAGGGTGTGTGTGTGGTTGCTCTGAGCTGGGGATTGCCTGGGAATGTACTGGAGGCAAGCTTACCTGGAAATTACCCATAATAATTAACCAAAAAGCATGAAAGGCTAGTAAGCAAGAAAATTCTTTGTACAGAAGGTTACAGTATCTTTTTACTAAACTGCTTTTCTTGGCTAGACAGATTTGGCGCATTTGTCTTTTATAAGGCACTTTCTACCCTGTTTCTCCCAAAATAAGACATCCCCTGATAATAAGCCCAATCGGGCTTTTGAGCAAATGGCAATATGGCCAAGCACTTATTTTAGGGTTCAAAAAAAATATAAAACAGGGTCTTATTTTCGGGGAAACACAGTATTATAATAACAATAGCACTTAGACTTATATACCGCTTTGTAGTGTTAATAGAATACAATTGCCAGCAATTCACGTGTCAGCATTCCATCACTCAGGGCAGGAGAAACACGAGATCCTTGTCCAACAGCAGCATAGTCTTTGCCTAATGACTGCAACCGGGACTATTGGAACTGCCATTGCTGAATAGCATGGTTACGTGATGTTTTGCTTAATGACTGTTTCACTTAGTGACAAAATTCCAGTCCCAATTTGGGTAGTTGAGTAAAGAATACCAATAATGGATTTAAGATAATGTCTTATTGAAGGTTAAAGTAAGTTCTTAACCGATAAGTGTGATTTGACAATAAAACAAATTACCCAGAGAGGTCATAGTCTTCTATTCAGTACATACAGGTGTTCAGGTGAGGTGACAAAGCCATCTGTCAGGGATGCTTTAATATGAGTCCCGCTGCTGTTTGAATCTGATGGCGTAAATGCTTCCTCCAACTCTGTTCTGTGACTTGTTTATCGTTCTATGACATGAAGGTGGTAATTCATTAACAGAAAATTTGAAGTGGGAATAGGATCTGAAATGATAGCACTATTGTACCTTGAATCTGGATTTAAATTTTCTTTGTGATGTACTTACCATATTTTTCGGACTATAAGATGCACCGGTGTATAAAACACACCAAGATTTTGAGAGGTAAGTAAGAAAAAGCCTCTCAAACCTTCTGCATACCCTGTTTTTTGCAAAAATGGGTGAAAAACGGGCCATTTTTGCAAAAAACTGGGTGCGCAGAGGGTTTGGGAGGCTTGCAGAGTGCTCCTGTGGGCTGAGGGAAGGCAAAAACACCCCTGTTTTTGTGAAAATCGGGCAAAAAATGGGCCTATTTTTCGTAAAAATAGAACGAGCAGGGCGGGGCTTCGAGAGGCCAAAAATGGCTGTATTTGGTGTATAAGATGTACCAATATTTCCACCCTCTTGGGGGGGGGGGGGAAGGTGCATCTTATACTCCGAAAAATACAGTAGATCAGGGGTGTCAAACTCATGTCATCACATAACATATCACAACTTTTCTCCCTCTTCGCTAAACTGGGCATGGCCGTGGCCAGTGCATGATGCATTCGGCCCATGGGCCGTGAGTTTGACACCCCTGACTTAGATTAACCAGCAAACCACAAGAATATCTGGTATACCACTTAGCAATTTTAATGAATAATCACTATTAAATAAGTGCCTTTGCTTTTTGAGACCAATTTCTCTCTCACATATTTATTTATTTATTAGTTTGATTTATATATGCCGCCCTTCTCTGGAGACTCAGGGCGGCTTACAATGCATTAAGCAATAACCTTCATACTTTTGTATATATCTGCTTAGTAGGGCTTTTTGACCCCCCCGAGCGGTGTTCTATTTTATACAAAGTCAGCTTATTGCCCCCACAAACCGGGTCCTCATTTTACCTACCTCGAAAGGAAGGAAGGCTGAGTCAACCTTGAGCCTGGTGATAATTGAACTCGCAGTAATTGCAGGCAGCTGGCAGCTAAGTACTACTTTAACAGCAGTAGTTTAGTCCACTGCGCCACCAAGGCTCTTATAACACAACACACACACACACCCAGTCTCTGATACTCCTATATTTTTGTCTCAGGGTTAGGTATCATTTATCTAATACAACTGGCTTGCAGTCCATAAATCCTGTGTCCCAATACAGGTGGATGGTGGATTATTTTTTTCCTGCAACAGATCAACATGGCTACTCTTATTTCTTAGGCAGAAGAAATTTCTTATTGCTGTCTATATCTGGTCTCTGCGAGATAGCTTTGTTCCCGCTCTGGTCTATGTATTGAGAAAGAACAGATAAATGAAACGGACACTAATTAGTTGTTGCTTCTTTACATCCCAGAGAATACTGAATGAAGAAATTTGCAATGGATGCAGTTAAATTGTGTTTAATATTATACTGCAGGGCTGTATAAGTGTTGCTTTGTTTTTCATTTGTTAAGCATAAATATTAAACACAAATATTTATTTAGTTGATTACTTATTAAATTAATGTTCTTCCCATCTCACTGTCAAGCGACTCATTGTGGCTATACTACAAGAATGTGACTTCTGCTTTCTCTTTCCTCCTGGTATGGTTTCCTTACTAATTGTGAAATTAGCTTTCTGAAACTGGTTTTGTTGATAACTGTTTGGTGTTGATGAAACAATGGTTTATCCATTCATGCTGCTTAAGATGATCACTTAAAAGAGTCTTATATGGTGGAATAGTGACTTTAGTTCCAAATGTTCTTTTTTACATAGTTGCGAGTAAGTAAAAATTCAAAATTTTAAAAAGAATACTTAAAGGGGAGTTTACTTCAAGGAATTATATTTTTAATGTGTTATTTTTCTGTAACTAGAATGCCTACATATGGCTCAAACTTTGCAAGTCACCTTCTCATTGCAGGTAAGAGTGATATTTAGGTATCAATGATAGCACTAGGGAAGTTGTGTGCTTGTTTTTGTGTTCTTATATTCCAGGCAGATTTAAATAGACAAGGTACACTTAAAAGCAGTTGAACGAACTTGATGCAGGGCATATTAAAAAGGTTCATATTATTATGAAAATCAACAAATACACAATCTCAAAGTCCCAAAATATTTATTCATTTTCTTTATACCTTGCCTTCCCATCAATGAAAGATTCTTTTCCAAGTACAGATAAAGTTTTCGTTCTCCTCTGAAACTCAGCAACATAATATTAACCATACATCACTAGGAATGTTCTGCAACCATTAGTTAGCAATAGATTCTGATTTGATATATTCATACTTTGTACTGAAAGGTAGGTAAGTGTGTGTCAGCGGATTCAACATGAGCATCCTGCCCACTCCCATCACCTCTCTCACTTTGAATCTGGATTTCCCAGGACAAATCCACCTCACTGGGAATTTATTTTGATGATTGCTTGCGAGGCAAGAAACTCTGTTCAAAGTCATTGGAATGGTAGCATGAATATTATTGGAATGGTGGCATGAGTATTTAAGTCCTTTCTTCTCATTTTCAGAGCAGTGGCAAAAGTTCTGTACTAGAAAGCCTAGTGGGGAGAGATCTGCTCCCAAGAGGCACTGGGATTGTTACTCGAAGACCCCTCATCCTGCAGCTGGTACATGTCTCATCAGAAGAAAGTCGGAAAACTGCTGGAGATGAAAACGGTAAGGCCTGCCCTCTGTGAGATTAATGGATATTTAAATGGCTATAAGTGATCGTGAGGCTTTGTCATGCAGTCATCCGCAGAGAAGAAACAGAACTTAAATTTCTCCTGTGCCTTAGGGTTGTTTGATCATTTTTCTCCCTTTATGTATGTCCCTGATGTTAAAGTACAGTAGCAAATTGCAACAGGAATTCAGTAATTTTATGTCTAAGGGAGTCTATATGTGTGTGTGTGGGGGGGGGGGGAGAAAGATGTAATGGAATATATTTATATTGTATATGGGTGTTTTAAAAATATATTTATTTCTTTTTGGACACAGAATATTGGGGGAATCAAAATTGGGCTTAGTATTTTAATAGTATTTTAGATTAAGGGTTCTCAAATGGTGTTCTATGGCAGGGGACTCCAACCTTAACCTCTAACCTTAACCTCCAACTTTAAGACTTGTGCACTTCAACTCAACAAAGATGGCTGAGGAATTCTGGGAGTTGAAGTCCACAAGTCTTAAAGTGGCCAAGGTTGGAGACCCCTGTTCTATGGAACATGGCGGTTCTGTGAAAAATTAATGGGGGTTCCGTGCAGCTGAGAAGATTCATTTGGATGCAGCCAATTTTCTATCACTCGAATTTTGTCTCTTGATTAGGATTTTGGGAATGAATTTTTTTAACACGTTCTACAGCCTGAAATAGTTTGGGAACTCCTGCTTTAGTATGTTCAAAGCACTTTATTGACAACTTTCACTATATCCAACAGCAAGTTAGGGTATATTAGTATTTTATTGTATTGTATTCAGAGCTCCAGCATCTGGGGACACTTTCCCATATAAAGAAGGACCTGTATGTGTATATCTCTACCTTCAGTTCATGCAGATAGGGGGTTGGAAGTATTGCCAACCTTGTTGAAGGTAGGATTATGGGCTTTGGCCCCTTTACGTACAGCTGAGCAAATAATTTTTGGAAGAATAAGGAGACTAATTTTGATTAGTACTTTCTAAAGCTCTAGGAACATTTCTTTACTGTAAAAGCAGGAGTTTGTCCTCTTGAAGAATCATCCTTTGTCTTAATCAAATGGTGGCCCAATGCCCCATGCTTAATCAGGAGATTAAGAAAGTGTAATTTTCCCTTCCGGGAAAATGATTTTAATTGGGCAACAGGGGAAGTGGAATACATTGGACCTGTTCTTATTATGGAAAGAAAAAAGATCAAGAAGTTACATTATTTGTATGACTAGTATCTGCACTTTTCCCATATATTTCTCTCGATGAAAAATACCACGAAAAGTGTACTGAAATTGAAAGGTTTAAATGATGAAAGAAAGATAACATGTTTTTGCCGTCTTTACAAAATATATTTAATTGATTGCTGTTAATTGACTGCTGGAGGAGGAAAAGTTTGTATAAATTCATGTCCCATAGTAAATTTATTAGAGGCCCTGAAAAAATATTGCTTGTTTGTTGAGTTTATTACTTGAAAAGAGAGAACTGGCGGGCAATAACATCTGCAGACAGTTGGGTTTTTACTAAAATGTCCTTTAATAACAACTGGGATTTGGGGAATTGTCTTGTCTGGATAAATGCTTTTAACCCCCATTTAGAATAATTGCTGCATATGATAGAGTTTCACAAAATTCTTGGCTGAGATCAAGCTGTACCTGTTAAATTTTGCGTTGGTTTTTAAAGCCTCTCTAGTCTGGCCTTTTTTCATTACTCAGGATGCATTTGCAACCCTTGATTGTGGGCTTAGTAAAAAGCAATACCCCTTCCTCACCCAATTTATATATTCTGAAGATATTGAATACATTGGTTTCAATGGTGGCTTTTTAAATTGAATATGAAATCATGGCAATCTAGTTTCCTTTTCCTGTGCACTTAATGGAGAAATCTTTGTATTACTCTGTTCTTATTAATCCTATTAATGACGCCTGCAAAAGATAAGGATTACAGTTAATACTTACCTCTACTCTGCTCCCTGGATAGCCCTAGACTCTTCTCTGTATTACAATGTTGTGATGGAATAGCTTACCAAGTATGTATGTTCTGTCTCCTTTTTTTTTATTTAGGCCAACAAGCTAAGGGCAAGATACCTTAGTTTATTGGTACATAGGCTCTGATCTGTTTTGTCTTAAGGACTGCTGAACTTTGTCAGGCTGAATAGCATTTTGTAGAACCACGTGGGAAGCCAGTTTTAAGGGCAGTGTAGTCTGAATGTAGAAAACATGATACGATTCGCATTCTTGGCAATAATAAATAATCTCTTCAGAGCTCAAAAAGCTTCTTGGATTAGAAGCAGTGGTGAAATCTGAACTGGTTTGCCACCGGTTCGCTGGGTGCGCATGCGCCAAGCACGCACTGTAGAAGCATGCATGCACAGTGCATGTCAAAAGGAGGCTTGGGAAGGTAAGTAGAACAGTGAAGGGGGGGATCAGTTGTGCCGTGCAATTTAGATTCACTAGAAAGCAGGGTTTCCTGCTTACTAGCGATTTTAAATCGTGCGGCACAGCTGATCGTCGGAACTACCGGTTCAGGGGAACTGGTAACTTTTTTTTTTTTTTACTACCGGTTCACTCAAACCGGTAGTTTTTATCATTACCGGTTCACCTGAACCAGTGCGAACCGGAAGCATTTCACCACTGATGAGAAGCGAAATGTCTTCAAAGAAAAACAAGTAAGTCCAGTTGCTTCTTGAAAAAGCACCTTTGGGACAGTCTCTTCTGTTGTTTTCCATGGCATTTCAGAGTCAAAAGAGAGAACAATCGGGAATTGGTTAGGGATGATGGGAGTTGTGATCAAATGTATCAGGTGTACTGCATATAGGGAAGCTTATGTGAACCACGCATTGTCTCACAGGACAAATCCTAAAAGGACATCTGAACAAATCTGTAACTATCACAACTTTAAAGCCTTTTCTGCATCCACCATTGAATTTAGCCGGATTGTGATGTTTTAGATGCCTGTTTATTTTATATTTTGGGGAAATTTATAAAGAAATTGAATAAGAAGAGAATAAAATACAGTCAGGACTGACCACATAGAACAGAGCAAATAATCCTAGTTACTGCATTTATATGAAAAAAGGATGATTCTGAATTTAAAACATTTCTTTTCCAAAAAGGAAAAATAGAAGGAAATCAAATATAAATCAAATATAATTTAAAAATATACCGTGTTCCCCCGAAAATAAGACCCTGTCTTATATTTTTTTTGAACCCTGACCTTGGCCTTATTGCCATGTGCTCAAAAAAAGCCCGATTGGGCTTATTATCAGGGGATGTCTTATTTTGAGGGAAACGGGGTAAATTCTATGTAGTGCCTGGATTTTCCACTTTGTCAAACAAGGGTTCCCAACCCAGCTGAGCTCTGTCCTGCAAATGTTCCTGTCATTGCAAGTAAGGGTTTATATGGGTGTTTCATATTTCTGTTTGTAAGCGCATGTGTAAGTCTCAGTCTCTTCCTCTCCCTCTCCCTCTCTCTCTCTCGCACACAGAGAGCTATGAGCCTCTCGGACTGAGCTATGACAAAAAGTAAAGTTCCCTCAATGGTGGATGCTTATATAATCTGTCAACTTTTATTGATGACATCCTGTTCTCTCTCTCGTGTATCTTGAGGCAATATTGATAATACGCCCATCTCTTATTTTGTCCGCCACAGCAATGTTGTGAAGAGGGTTAGGTCAACAGAAAGTCTGACTAGCCAAAGCTTTCATGCTAAAGGAAGACTGAAACTCATAATCTCCAGTTTCTAATCCACCACTGTAACCACTATATTAATGGCTTTAGTGTTAAAACTTACTAAGGTTAGTATATTGTGTAAATTGCAGCCACCAATTTTTTAATTGACTTTAATTATGTGGGTTGTGACAGTGATGTCTGTAGATGATCAATCATACGATTCAGTCTTATATCACAGTTTTCTGGTGTAGGCAGAGAATTTTAGTAGTGTTCCTAAGATATACAAGTATAGGTAGTCCTTGATTTATGGCCACAATTGAGCCAAAAAATTATGTTGTTAAGTGAGGCATTTTTAAGTGAGTTTTGCCCCATTTTATGTCCTTTCTTGCCACAGTTGTTAAGTGAATTGCTGCAGTTGATAAGCTAGTAACACGGTTGTTAAGTGAGTGTGGCTTCCCCATTGACTTTGCTTGTCAGAAGGTCGCAAAAGGGGGATCACATGACCTTAGGACACAGCAATTGTCATAAGTACGAGTCAGTTGCCAAGGATTTTGGATCACGTAACCATGGAGAGGTTGCAAAGTGTGAAAAATGATCCTAAGTCACTTTTTTCAGTGCCGTTGTAACTTTGAACGGTCATTAAATGAACTGTTGTAAGTCGTGGACTACTTATAGTCCCTGCTTGTCAACTGCCTTGTTTAACGGTGGCTTGACATTATGATAGTGTAACCCCCCACACACACACACATTGCAATCAATTCTTGCATTTATGATGCTGCCCTGCAAGTCACATGATTGCCTTTTGTAACTGGCGCACATTGATGACCATTGCAGTGTCCCCTGGTCACTGGATCTCCATTTGTGTGCTTTGCAACTGACTTGGAACAAGCAGTTAATAAAGAAGATGACAGTAAAATAAAAAGTTGTGGCCATGTGATGTTTCACTTAACAACCAAAGGGGAAGCGATGTGGTAACCCTGTTGCAGTCACATGATTTTCCCCTCAGTGAACATGGAACCAAAAGATCTGATTGTGGTTGCTAAGGGAGGACTACCTGTACAGAGGGTCTCAGGCCGAAGCAGCCTGTAACAGAGTTCATGTAAACTCTTTTTTAT
>WNWU01020969.1:0-13827 GCA_012654045.1 Ptyas mucosa | reverse complement strand
GGAAGGAAGGAAGGAAGGAAGGAAGGAAGGAAGGAAGGAAGGAAGGAAGAAAGAAAGAAGCTTTAATTCAAATTTTTCCTCTTCCTCCCAATGGACCTACATGATCCAGTACATCTTGGGCACTGCTTTGGACTAGACTGAATTGCAAAAGCAGTATATATTCTTTAGAGATGGTTCACCCAAAGGTTGCTGAAAGAGACTATTTCCCCCTGGTCTCTAATGTATTAAAACCTGCAGAGCAACTCCTTTATAATTCCTGAAATACCTGCCTGTTTACCTATCTATTATCATGCTATTCCATTTTTTGGCTAAGCAGATTTATTCAGAGTGCAAAAGGACAAAGTGGCATGAAACCAGAGAAATTAAAGATTTGAGATTAAAAAATGAGAAGGAAACGGCTAAAACTAATTTACATCAACATTGCTCACTGGGCCTCCCTATTGGTTTCTATCCTTGCAAAACATATTTGATTTCACCTTCGCTCACCACATTTAGGTATCACTCCATACATTGACTGTTTTCCTTAAAGTTCTTGTCTTTTTCCTTCTGATGGAGGATCAAATACAGTCTACTAGATACTGAGCTATTTCTTTCCCTTAATGTTCTTCCAGTTTGCAACCAGTCCTGGATAAAGGCACAGTTACGATAACCAATAGGGCAGAGCTGAAGTACTTACGACTCCAAAGCACCTGAGGGCAAGACATGAAGTAATAGACAGAAGCTTATCAAAGAGAGATCCAACCCAGAATTAAGGAGAAATTACCTGTCAGCGACTATAATTAATGGAATGACTTGCCTCCAGAATTTGTGGGTGCTTCAACGCTGGAGATTTTAAAGGTTATCTGATTCCATTTTTAAATCTCTTAAAGTCCTTTTCCCTTGGTTTATTTCATCAATCATTATTGTCTAGGGGTACTATGGAAAAGAATCACAGAGAGATGAAGTACCTAATGCAAGGCATTTATGGGAAAATAGAAAATATGCTACAACTGATAATGAATGAAGATCAAAGAGTCCAGGAAAGAAAGGAGATAGCAGAAAGAATGGAAGAAAAGACAGAACCGACAAACCAGCAAACAAAGCAAGAAGATGAGAAGGAGAAGACTATAAAGACAATAATGATGAGATTTTTAAGAAGAGATTGGACAGCTATGTGTCTGAAATGTTAGAGGGTCTTCTGCTTGAGCAGGGGTTGGACTAGAAGGCCTCCAAGATCCCTTCCTAGTCCATTATTCTCTTATTCTGATTGACTATTAGATTTTCCAGGGTAGTGTTGGCTTCCCATTGTGTCTGCAAGGACATAAACAAGTATGCAACATACTGAAAAAGGGGGTGAGGCACTGATCATATGGATGAGGTTATCATCTTGACATTTTAAACAGTTCCCAGTATTAACTTTACTGAGCAAATTGAGACTGTTCAAGGGAACATATAAGACATTAATTTTTCAGAGAGTAAGTTCATTGAGAGAGTAAAAAGGGAAAGCAATGGTATGGTATAGGGCCGTGATGGCGAACCTAAGGCACGTGTGCCCTCTCTGGGCATGTGCACTGTTGCCAGCTACTCTTCTGGGTTCCGGTGAGTGCATGTGTGCCTGCCAGTTCATCTTTGCGTGCACTGGAGTGCCGGAAACCCGAAAACCAGCTGGCTGGTGCGCATGCACATGCCAGAACCAGGTGGTCAGCATGCACATGCGCACCGGCCAGCTGGTCTTCAGGTTTCTGGTGATTGGCGCATGCGTATGCATGCACACACGTGCACACATTCCAGTTTGGGTACTCAGTGCCAAAAAGGTTCGCCATCACTGGTATAGGATTTCCCTTTTGAGCAGGGGGTTGGACTAGAAAACTTCCAAGGTCCCTTCCCACTTATTCTGTATTCTACTAAGCCCATTTCTTTAGTACCTTATCTGAAATTCTTATGTTGCTGGCTAATTTAGAATTTAGAAAATGGTTATTGGAGCAGATTAAAAGGGGTGCCAGAACTGAACCAAATGAATCATGTTTATTAAAATTGTCCCCATTATTTAGGGCACCAGGGGTTCTTCTCTGATCTGCCACCGTGCGAGTCCAAGTAGCAGGATGCTGTCTGAAATTCAAGTCACCAAGAGTCTGCTTTTGTTGGGTGGGTTTCACAACCCTGCAAAGCCTCTCTTTCCACCCTCTGCCTCCAGAGAGGCTTAGTTTAGGCATCAGAAGAGAAGGTTACATATTAATGAGGATTAAGTGTATATCAGGCACTGAGTGCCTGGGGCAAAAAAGAAAAGGAAAAAAAAATAAACAGCAAAAAGTTTGCTATCTCACAACTTGCAACAGTAAAGAGGGAGAGTTAGCTTGTCTAAGAAGTGTTTCTCAGCCTTTACCGTGTTTCCCCAAAAATAAGACCTCCCCTGATAATAAGCCCAACCAGGCTTTTGAGCGCATGCGCTAAAATAACCGCCCCCCCTGAAAATAAGCCCTTCCCCAAAATATTTAAATGCATGCACAGCCGGTCCCCGCCATTTCCTCTGGTTAGGGTTAGGGAGACAGAGCTGGAAATCAGGTAAGACGGCAACAGGAGCCCCGTCTTGCTCCATGCTCCCCAAAATAATAAGACCTCCCCAAAAATAAGGCCAGGTGCTTATTTTGGGGCTCAAAAAATATAAGACAGGGTCTTATTTTTGGGGAAACACCGTAATTGAACAGTGTGGGTCAGTCGCAGGGAAAAAAGTCCACTTGAATTTAGGGAAAAAGAACAAAACAAAACAAAAAATTGCAGACCTGCCAAGAGACAGGACATGCTCTTCCTTCCCTCTTGGCCCCAAAATATTAAACGCAGCCCAATTATCCTATAATTACACTCCTTTGCAATAAGAGATCAACAGCTACTACTCGCTGAATGTCCAGCCCAGTCTGAAAAAGAAGTTATTTAATAATGCATTTTATGCATACTTCTTGAGTTAAACCAACAGGGAAGGTAATTGGGTTCTCAGTATAGGCAGTGTTCATTGCTGCTGTCTCCCATGGCAACCAAACCTGTTTACTTTGGGGATTAAAAATGACACTTCGTTCTTCCTCTCTCCGTGAGGAAAGTGTGGTGAAGAAAACAGCATGTATAATGGGAGAAAAGTCCTGCTGTGGTGATGGGGGAAAAATAAATCCCCTTATTTTATTCCCTTATCCCAAAGTTAATTTTGTAACATGAAATCTTGAGCATTTAATACAGGCCATCCTTCGTTTATGACCACAACTGGGGCCAGAAGTTCTGTTGCTGTGCCTGATTTTATAACCATTTGTAAAGGTAAAAAACAACCGGCTATGGTTGTTAAGAGAATCACTGCATTTGTTAAGCAAATCATGAGGTCATTAAGCAAATCCAGCTTACCCCATTGACTTAGCTTGTTGGAAGCCAGCTGGGAAGGTCACAAATGGTGATCATATGAACCTGAGTCACTACAAGTGTAGTAAATACATGCCGATTGCCAAGTACCCAAATTTTAATCATATGACCATGAGGATGCTATGAGTGGTGTGGTGGCCAAGAGGTGGAGCTCTCACCTCGCAATCAGGAGACTGAGTTTGATCCTAAGTAGAGGCAGATATTTGTCTCTCTGGGCACAGTGAGACTATATCTGCTGAAAAAAACCCTCTGCATTGGCAACAGGAAGGGCATCTGGCCAGTAAACACTCGGTTCCATTCAGTTGCCCAGACTTCACCTCGCAAGAGATTATGGGGTTCTTAAAAGAAGAAGATGACCATGGGGATGCTATTGTTATGGTCCGCCAGCAGCCTGCGGAGCTGGCAGCAGAGTCGGACAGTGAGGAGGCTGGGTAGGACCATGGGCCAGTCCTGGAGTCTGGGGAAGGCTCGGAGGAGGGCTCTGCATTGGAGGCAGAGAAAGGGCCATCTGGGAGGTATGTGCTGCCTCCGGAGCCTCCAGAGTCTGACCTCAGCGAGGCAGAGGAAGCCTGTTCACAGTGCGCGCATGCACAGGGCTGCCAGAAGGCAAGACAGCTAAAACTAAAGGGATGACTCAGGAGTAGGGCTGGGAGATGCTTAGTGTTATGTCCTTATAAGGACATCCGGCCGGGGATTGGTTAATCCTCCGGGCGGGAAAGTTAAACCGCTGTCATTGGACGGCTGGTCTGCCGGAGCGCTATAAAAAGGGCTCCGGCAGCACAGCCGTTCGTCTGTTCTGACTTAGTTAAGAGCTGAATAAAACTTGTTGAACAGACCCCGCTGGTCTTGTCTTCTTTCCTGCGCCTGATCTAACACTGGCGACGAAGGATTTGAAAAGAACCGCCACGCGGAGCTAAGTCACTCATCGAGAGTTTTCTCACTGAGCTGAAGTCACTGAAGATGGAGGCGTCACAAGCCGCGATGGCTCCGATCTCCAAATTCGACCCCAGAGTGGAGAAATGGACCTCCTATCTGGTTCGTTTCCGCCAGTTTCTGCGGGGAAACAACTATCAAGACCTCTCCGATGAACGGAAACGAGCCCTGTTCCTAGCGCATTGCGGCTCCGAGGTGCTTGAGATGGCCATCGACCTCGTGTCCCCAAGGAACATCGAGGAGATGTCTTGGGCCGATCTGCAAGACGTGCTGAAGGAGCACTACGCTCCCACTGGAACTCCCATTGCCAACAGATTCACCTTTCAGCAAAGGAATCAGTTGGAAGGGGAGCCCATCAAGGACTTTGTGGCAGCTCTGCGGCAACTCGCGTCAAACTGCGAGTTTGACAACGTTGAGAACGCCATCAGAGACCGCATTGTCTTCGGCATGAGGGACATTGGACTGCAACGTAAGTTCCTCAGCCGAAAGAAGATTGCGTTGAAAGACGTCGTTGAGGAGGCAATCGCAGCCGAGATCTCAGAAAAGGCGGCTGCCGCCATGAGTAGGGCTAAAGGGGTGCACAAATTGCACCGCCAACCCAAGAGCTCGTCTGAGGAGTCGTCTGCCAGCTCCTGCTCCGACGACGAAATGGCCGTTCACAAGGTTTCCCGCCAAAACCGTCGCGAGCGCAAACAAGATGGCGCCCGGATCGAGCCCTGCGGCAGCTGCAAAGGAAGCCATGCCAGAGCCAAGTGCCGTTGGAGAGACGCTGTCTGCCGACGCTGCAACAAGCGGGGGCACATCGCTGAAGCCTGCAGGGCCGAAGCACCTACCCCGGGTCCGTTTCCCCCCGGCTGGGGCGAGAAACGGCAAGACAACCAGAGACCATCCAAACGGTCCTCTGTCAAGTCTCAGCAACGAGGCGGCGGCTACGCGGCGGTCAGAACCGAGCAGCTGTCCTCCGGCATCCACACCATTGACGATGCGGCCGCAAAGTTCCATGCCACCGTGATCGTGGAGGGAACACCCTGCTCTATGGAGGTTGATTCGGGATCGAACTACTCCATCATGGACTGGCACCAGTTAAAGCGCCTGAAACCGGGCATCTCGAGGAAAGACCTCAAGCCCCTACGAGCCCGTCTTGTCGATTTCGGCGGCAACCCTGTTGAGATCCTGGGGAGGACTTCGCTCCGGGTCACCTACCACGACTTCCAGGGCGTCCTACCCATCACTGTCGTGGGGCGAAACCGCCCGAGCCTGCTGGGGATGGAGTGGTTCGAGCCATTGGGGCTGTCTATCAGCGGGATCCATCAAATTCGTAGGGACGAACTCGACGCCATCATCGAAGAGTTCAAGGAAGTCTTCGATGGTAAGCTGGGGAAATTTGTGGGGAAACCCATTTCCTTCAATTTGGACAAAAATGTCACCCCAATTAGGCTTAAGCCCCGCAGGGTTCCGTTCGCCCTGAGGCCCAAGGTCGACGCCCAGATAGATAAGCTTGTCGCCCAGGGGGTCCTGGAACCGATCGATCATGCTGCATGGGAGACCCCCATTGTGACCCCGATGAAGCATGATGGGTCTGTGCGCATCTGCGCCGACTATAAGTGTTCCATAAATAAGGCCCTCCAGCAGAGCGCATATCCGGTTCCAGTGGTGCAACATCTGCTGCACTCACTTGGGAGCGGATCAATATTCGCAAAATTGGACCTGGCCCAAGCTTACCAGCAATTGCCAGTGGATGAAAAAACTGCGGAGGCACAAACCATTGTCACGCATAGAGGGGCATTTAAATGCACGCGCCTCCAATTTGGGGTCAGCGCAGCCCCAGGTATTTTTCAATCATTTATGGAACGCCTTCTTCAAGGCATTCCAGGGGCGGTCCCTTACTTCGATGATGTCTTGATCTCCGGCCACTCCAAAACCCAACTACTTGAGCGACTGCGCATGGTTTTACAGCGGTTCAAGGAGAAGGGTTTGAGAGTCAGGAGAGACAAGTGCATCATCGGGGTCCAGGAAGTCGAGTTCCTGGGTTATCTCATTGATAAGAACGGCATTCACCCCACCAAATCTAAGGTTAGGGCTATCCATGAAGCTCCAGCCCCCCAAAACAAGACGGAGCTTCAGGCGTTTCTGGGACTACTGAATTTTTACAGTGTTTTCCTGAAACAGAAAGCCTCCGTGGCTGAACCGCTCCATCGCTTGCTGGGGAAGGCGGTTTCCTGGAGGTGGGGGAAGGAAGAGGACGCAGCATTCAGAGCTGTCAAGAACCTACTTTCTTCTGAGAGTGTCCTCATCCAATACCACGAGACGCTCCCCCTGCTATTGACTTGCGACGCATCCCCCTACGGCGTCGGAGCAGTCCTCAGCCATCAGTTCCCGGACGGGAAGGAAGCCCCCATCGCCTACTTCTCGAAGACGCTGTCCAGCGCCGAGAGAAATTACAGCCAATTGGACAAAGAGGCCCTGGCCATCGTTGCGGGCATCAAGCGCTTCCACGAGTACCTATACGGGCGGAGGTTCACGGTCATCACAGACCACAAGCCCCTGTTAGGTCTTCTGTCGGGAAGCAAGCCTACACCTAACTATTCATCGCCCAGGATGACACGCTGGGCAATTTTTTTAGCCGGGTACTCTTACGAACTTTGCCACAGGCCGGGCAGTAACATCTGCAACGCTGACGCCTTGAGCAGATGCCCGTCAAAGGACTTAGTGGAGGACCCAGCCCCCACCCTGGGACTGCATCACATCGATGGCGACCTGGCTTGCCCAGTCACATCCGCAGACGTCGCGGCAGTAACCCAGAAAGACCGGACTTTGAAGCAAGTGATGTCTTGGGTGCTGCGCGGCTGGCCTGCAGAACCGATGACCGACGACTTCAAGCCGTTTGCAAAGAGGCAGCAGGAACTGTCAACCATGAAGGGCTGCCTACTGTGGGGTGACAGGGTTGTGGTTCCCCAGGCTTTGCGCCTAAAGACATTGGAGACTTTGCACAAGGGGCACCCTGGCATCGTGCGCATGAAGGGACTGGCACGGAGCTACGTCTGGTGGCCATCACTGGACAAAGACATTGAGAACTGGGTCTCCAGATGTGATCCGTGCCAAGAAGTCCGCCCCGCCCCTCCGCAAACGCCTATTGCGGAATGGGAAACACCAAGCAACCCGTGGGCGCGAATACATATAGACTTTGCGGGCCCGATGCAAGGGAAGTTCCTGCTAATAGTGGTGGATGCCTTTTCCAAGTGGCTTGAGGTCATTCCCCTGGCATCCATCACTACTGAAGTCACTATTAGAGCCCTCCGGCGACTATTCGCTACCCACGGGCTGCCGGACATCCTTGTTTCCGACAACGGCCCGCAGCTGACCTCGAAACCAATGGAGGAGTTCCTGGCCAGTTTGGGCATCCGCCATGCCCTCTCTGCCCCCTACAGACCGGCTGGCAACGGACAAGCCGAGAGGATGGTGAGGTTCACGAAAGAGGCCCTTGCCAGGATGGGGCCGGGCGATTGGCAAGAGAAGATCGACAACTTCCTCTTGATCCAGCATATTACGCCGCATGCCACCACTAGAAAGAGCCCGGCCGAAATGCTGATGGGCAGGAAGCTGAGGTCACCCCTGGACCGACTTCACCCCCAGTACCACTCCGAGGTCACCGCAACCGCGAGCCGCCCCCTCCGAGCCTTCTCCGCAGGAGATCCGGTTTTCGCGCTTAATTTCCACGGCCTGCCGAAATGGCTTAAAGGGAGAATCGAGAGCTCAACCGGCCCGAAGTCCTACACTGTCGAACTGCAAGATGGAGTGGTCTGTAGACGTCACATCGACCAACTCCGGAAGCGGTGGGAAGGGGATGGCGAAAACCACCCTGACGAGGTAGGACAACAACATCCCTACAAGGCAGGCCAAAACCACCCCGACGAGGTAGGACAACAACACCCCTACAGGGCAGGCCAAAACCACCCCGTCGAGGTAGGGCAACGCCACCCGGGCAGGGCAGGACAACACCACCCTTGTGAGGTAGCCCTGCAACACCCAGTCGAGGAAGGGCCGTACCACCCCAACATGACCGGCCAGCCAGCAGACCAGCTACCGTACTGCAACTGCCGAGTAGACAGGGGACTCCACGGCAGCGAGAACTCACGCCTCCCCGGCAAGGCGACCCAACGCCACCCCGACGGCAGGGAACTCCAGGGAACGCCAGTAGACCGGGACATGCCCATCCGAGAGGGCCAACAACAACCCGGTGAGGGAGGCCTACGACACCCCTGCATGCAAGAACTACACCACCCGTCTGAAATCCTCCGCCCAGCTGACCCCCGTCCCAAGCAACAACGACCCGACCAGGTCGACCTGCACCACCCAGACAGGGTCGACCAACACAAGTCTAAAAGATACGGACAATTTGCAAAAAATATAAAAAACCCAAGGGACTTACCGGTCCACGACGATCGACACCCAGGACAGGGAAGAGACCAACCGGACCAGCAGATATATTCCAACAGCGGGTCGGGAGGCGGCACACCGGAGCCGGTACCTGCAACGACCACTTCGCAGCCCAGCAGCAAGGCCGGAGGCGCACGGACAGGGCCGGCACCTTCAACGACCCAGCGGCAGGCATCCCAGGGGCGAGGGTCGGAGGACACCGGAGCAGCCACCTTCCAGACGGACGACGGAGAACAGAATGAACTGCGCAGGTCGAGCAGGGCTTCCAGACGTCCCGCCTACCTGCGTGACTACGTCTGTTGATTGACACGAGCTGAACCATGTTTCATCTAGGGGGGGAGGAGTGTTATGTCCTTATAAGGACATCCGGCCGGGGATTGGTTAATCCTCCGGGCGGGAAAGTTAAACCGCTGTCATTGGACGGCTGGTCTGCCGGAGCGCTATAAAAAGGGCTCCGGCAGCACAGCCGTTCGTCTGTTCTGACTTAGTTAAGAGCTGAATAAAACTTGTTGAACAGACCCCGCTGGTCTTGTCTTCTTTCCTGCGCCTGATCTAACACTTGGCCCCTCCCATAAGACTTAAAAGGGCACGTGGGCCTTTGCAGGAAGCAACGTTTGTTCATTCCGTTCAGCTTAAAGCCTGAAGCTCTCTTTGATTCTGGACTCCTTGTGGTTTTGCCAGTTAGGTTTTTGGCAGCATGTCAAGGGAGATAAAGGTGAGTGATTATCCCGAAGGACTTCTCCAGAAGGACTCTTTATAACTAATTGGGACTCATCTGTGAATGAACAGAATTCACAGCTGTTGCAATAAAAGAGGTTTTTGGGACTACTCGTGTGTTTTAATGACTCAGGAAGCCTAGGTCAGAACAGCTATGACGAATCTGTAAGTGTGAGGATCAGTTGCCACTTCTTCCTTTGTCAACTTTGAAAGGTCACTAAACAAATGACTGTAAGTCAAGGACTAGCTGTAGTTTGCTTCCAGCTATGGAAAACTCTGTCTACCCAAAAGGTACATTAATAATTTCTGCTCCGTATATAGCATGCAACATGTTTCCTTCATTGAACTGAAGAAGCACATTGTGAACCAGATGGATCTTGCTTGTGCCTGAAATTAAATTAAGAAGCCAAATGTTTCGTGCCTGAATGTAAAATTGGCAGCTATAAAAGGAAAAGTACATTTTTGTCTATAAGAAGGCATAACTGCAAATGAGAAGTCATCGTGCTTTAATCCAACCTTAACTTTGTTTAATGCAACTAGTGAAATGTAAGAAGTTCAAAATTTCCAGCTATATAGCAACATTACCAAAGGTAAAAGACTATATATATATTTTTAAAAAAGGATCACATTAAAAAAAAATCAAGAATAGGCTCTAGTGGACTTGGATGAAAATTAGAAGACATCTTATTAAGACTAGTTTCAGTTTCATTCTGCAAAAATTGTGATTATTCAGAAACATTTTATGTGTCTGGTTAGTCACTGAAGAAGACAGCATGCTGGGTGAGCTTACTGTTTATCTTCACTGGTTAAACAAGGCTAACTCAGCCAAACATCGAGATAAAGATAGGACGATGCCCAGAAAGGAAACCTTATGAAAAGGAAAGTGAAATAGAAATAGAATAGTATGAGCTGGAAGGGACCTTGAAGGCCTTCTAGTCCATCCCCCTGCTCAAGCAGGAGAACCTATACCCGTGATGGCGAACCTATGGCACGTGTGCCACAGGTGGCACCGTCGCCATATTAGTGGGCATGCCAGCTCAGCTCTGGCGTGCATGTGCACACCGGCTAGCTGATTTTTGGGCCTTCTGGGCCCACCAGAAGTAGGGAAACAGGCTGTTTCCTGCCTCCGGAGGGCCTGGGAGGGGGGCGCGGGGGAAAGGCCCATTTTTCTTTCTTACCTAGCTCCAGATCCTCTCTATGCAACTGCGGAGGGCGAAAACAGCCTTTCCCATTCCCTCGGAGACCCTCTGGAGGCCTGAAAGGGCCCATTTCCCAACTCCCGGTGGGACAGGAAGTGATGTTTTTTGCTGTCCCCAGACTCTAGAGACTCCTAGAGAAAGAAAAATGGACCTCCAGGCCATCACGTGCCAGGAGCGGGGGGGGGGAGGGGGATTGCGCACGCATGTGCAGGGGGGGGCGCATAGAATTATGGGTGTGGGCACGCGCACGCGTGAACCTCCCCCACCCCCCCATCGCCTGGCACGTGATGGCAAAAAGGTTAGCCATCACTGACCTATACTATTTCAGATAAATGACTGGTCTAGTCCCATGATGGCAAACCTATGGCACAAGTGCCTGAGGTGGCACGCAGAGCCATCTTTCCGGGCACACGAGCTGTCTCCCAACTCACCTGTAGCTGCGTATGCACGTGCGCCCCAGTTTGTGTTCGGGCCTCTGGTGCACATGTGTGCAATTCTGGAGACGCAGCTGGTCTTTGGAGTTCTCCTGTGCATGCGCGTGTGAAAGCTGTGCGCAGATGGGGCAATTGCGCACACAGTGTACGGGGAGCTATGTGAAAGCCGTGGACATGCACAGATGATGTAGTTGCATGTGCAGCGCACAGCGTGAGAAAGCCATGCACATGTGCAGTTGGTGTGGTTGTGTGCTCAGCGCACAGGGAAGGAGCTGTGTGCAAGCGAATCCCGTACCTATTTGGCACTCGGTGAATAAAAGGTTCGCCACCATTGGTCTAGTCTCCTCTTAAAAGCTTCCAGTGATGAAGCACCCACAACATCTGACGACAAGCTGTTCTACTGGTTTATTGTCCTCACTGTTAGGAAGTTTCTCCTTAATTCCAGGTTGCTTCTGTCTTTGATTAGTTTCCAACCATTGTTTCTTCTCCTGCCCCCTGGTGCTTTGGAGAATAATTTGACCCCCCTCTTCATCATGTCACCCCTAATTCTTCTTTTCTTTAGACTAACCAAACCCAAATCCTTTTCTTCTTTTCTTTAGATGTTTTAGTCTCCAGGTTTTTGATCATCCTAGTTGATGTTGTGTAAGAATGGGAAGAAACATCCCTCTGTTGTAAAAAGGAAAAAGATACGGAGGATAAGAACGAGGCATAGAAACATGGCTTGAAATCTTTGCCTCTTGGATGGTCCTCAGAAATGGACTTAATAGGACACTTGATAAAGCAACTGAAAGTGAGGAAGGGTATTGCATATTCTGTTGAATTGATAAGCGTTCGAAGTTGGAGAATGTATAGATGGGTACGTACATATAATGTTCTGAAAGCTAAACAATGTCATATAAGAGCCAAAAATGAGGCATTCTTAGTTTTTACCTTCAAGTTTGAAAGCTCATTGATCTACTGATCTATTGATAATGCTTTCTCTTGCTGCAGCCATTTTGTTTTGTTTTGTTTTTCTTTTGTGCCTCATTGTTGACTTCTTACAATTGCCTGAAGAAATCTCTGCAGTTTTCTTGGCAAGATTTCCAGAGTGGTTTGCCATTGTTTGCCTGCTTCCTAGGGCTAAGAGAAAGTTGAGAGGCCCAAGATCATCCAGCTGGTTTTGTTCCTAAGGCAGGATTGGAATTCTCAGTTTCTTCAGTTTTTAGCCTGATGTCTTTTTTTTTTTTGCAAAAAGTTTTATTATTTTTATTTTTTTGCAACACACAAATTACATCTTTTCAGAACAGAGCCCTGATCCGGTCATCAATTTATACAATTTTTTTCCATCTTTAACAAAATTTTGTATATTCTATTTTGCCATAACACTTATTTTTTAATCTTAAATCACCTATCTCAACTAGTACCATCTTAAAAGAATTAAATCAAATTTACTTAATCAAAACAATTATCCTTCTATTAACCCTCCTTAAATCTTAATTCAGTTAATACTCATAATACATTACACAATTCTTACTCTAAATCCTCACTATTAACAATATTTAATCTTAAATCACCTATCTCCCCTATTACCATCTTGTAAAGAGTTTACTCTTATTTATTTAATCAAAACCTTCTATTAATTCATTTTAAATCTTAATCCAATTAATACCTCATAATACATTTCACAATTCTTAGCCTAAATCCTCACTATTAACAATACAGGTCAGACATGTTTATATTTCAAAATCTTATTTCCCTTTCTAAAACTTCCCCACATTTATTATTACTTCGTATAATGCTCAATAAATCTTTATTTCCTTATTACTTCACCAAATTTAGATCCTATCTCTAATCCCAAAAATATAGCAATTTAACACTGAAACATAGTTCTTAATTCAAATAAATGTCTTAATCACTTATACCAAACTTGGCACAGAAATGATTGTTGCCGAAATAATCCTTAGTAAGAAATTCAGGGTATTTCTTCTTCAGCCACTAGCAATCTGAATTTAAGGAGAAGCTATAGTTGTCCTTCTGTGATGGTCTTTGAACTCTTCTTGGTCAAAGTCCATTCTGCTTCATCAGCAAGAACTATTAGGGAGATGCAGATTCTTCTGCGGTGACAGAAGCACTCTAGTGAAATAATTACTGTTTTCTCCTTGCTGTCATTGCAATAATTTTTAAAAGAATTTTGTCATGATTTGTGAGGCTGAAATCTGAGTAATTGAAAAAAAGCCATCAAAGTTATTTCATATGATTAGTTCACCCAGTTTAATTAGGTAACATTACTTAACACCTGTGCTGATTTTGTTTTCTAACACTCTTTCGAAATATATATTTTTGTCAACTTGCAGAGCATCCCTGGCCTGCTCTCAAGTTGCCATAGGCAAGGGGGATGGGATAATGAATTCTGCAACTGCGGAGAGGCAGCACTTCAGTCAAAACAAAAGCGCATTCCAGCCATATTTCTGTCAAGGCCATCTCCATGGTTACCTACAGTGGTCTGAGGGGAGTGATCTCTACAACCCGCTAAATTGCTTTGTTGGAGAATATGACTGATGACACACCTTGGGGGAGGGGGTAAACAGGGTCAGATCTGGAATGTAAAGTACGTGGGGTCAGAGTTGGTTTAACTTGGAACCTGCGGACATGAAGCTCCTAATAAATAACTGGATTTCTTTTGAAGCTTGGCTCAAGGCTCAGGATTTGGTTGGAACCCTGACAGCTTTAGTGGGGTTTTGTGCTTGTGG
>WNWU01020968.1:0-45080 GCA_012654045.1 Ptyas mucosa | reverse complement strand
CCAGTAAAAATGGGCTCCCGAGCTCCGTTTTCGGCTCCGATGGCCTTCTGCAACTCTCTGCCAGCAAAAACAGAACTCGGCTGGGGGGGGCATGCATGGGCCTCGTGAGCTCTATTTTCAGCTGGGACGACCTACTGCAACCTTCTTCAGTGAAAACAAAGCTCAGGAGTGCCATGCGCAGCCCTCGTGAGCTCTGTTTTTGCTGGCAGAGGCACCGCGGGCTGGTCCTTCACTATTTGCAAGGTGCTGCCGCGAGTCAGATTAAGCATCCCGTGGGCCGGATCCATCCTTCACGAGCCTTGAGTTTGATACCCCTGAGTTACAGTAACATAAGCATGTCGACGTCTACACCCATTAACCCAAATTGGGCATTAACTCTGTATTCTAAAAAATGGATGGTTGTGTTCCCAGTGTGACTGTTTTCTGGTGCTTAATTCTGCTTTTGGTAAATGGAGGTACCTTTTTTATTTTATTTTATTTATTTATATTTATATGCCGCCCTTCTCCGGAGACTCAGGGTGGCTTACAATGTGTTAAGCAATAGCCTTCATACTTTTTTGTATATTTATACAAAGTCAGCTTATTGCCCCCACAAACCGGGTCCTCATTTTACCCACCTTAGAAAGGATGGAAGGCTGAGTCAACCTTGAGCCTGGTGAGATTAGAACTCGTAGTAATTGCAGGCAGCTGGATGTTAAATGCTGCCTTAATAGGAGCATTAGCCTGCTACACCACTCAGGCTCCTCATGGTATAATAGTCGATTGGTCATTTCAAAGTCAGCAAACCTTTTCACCTCTTTGATGATTATCTGCTCGATGTCTACAACTTTTCAGATGAAATCTTGACCGCGTTGATAGTTTCTTAAGTCAGCGCGTACGTCTCTGCATGCTATGATTTTTGCCCTAATAAAGACTAATAAAAAACTGCAACTTGAAGTAACGCATAGTGATCTGAAAGGGGCGGGGGAGGGGCAGGCAAGACAACCCTCTGTAGAACTAAACCTTTGATGCTGTTTCTTTTTAACTGCAGACCCTGCAACATGGAAAAATCCAAGGCACCTTTTTAAAGGTTTCCTATTCACTTCTTTTTCCACTACACAGAATTTGCATGCTTATTTCTGTAGTGTAGCCACCAGCTTTTCATATCACTTCTATTGCTGCCTGCTGTCTGTATTTGCACATTCACACGCTGGCTGCTTTGCTAAATCTCTGGTTTTGGTTGGCTGCCTTAATCTGGGCCTTTCCATCTCTCTGCCTGCATCTGTGTCAAATTAGAAACCTTAACTGGAAAACCTATCCTTTTTCTGGAAAGTGGTATAATGCTTGAATGTAACTGTTTATATAATTTTTCTCTTTTTTTTCCTTGAAGCTATGGTAGTGTGCATTTCTTGGAAGTAGTAAAATGGTGAATAATTGCAATAAGTAGTACTGGAAAAAGAACACTTGTTTAGCGTCATGGAAATGTGACATAGGCTATGAGAGGGCTAATTTGAGAAATCATCTGCAAGCAAATTGTTTTGTGTCTGCCAAAGTTTCTGGAAAAGCTGCTTGGTCTCACAAGAGATCTGCAGGCCACCCAAAAACTGGCTTACTCTTTAAAAGTTGCTTTAAAGTAGAGTCACAAATTCAGCATGCTTTTCTTATTAAACAAGATTCATCAAATTTGGATGATGAATTTTGACCATAGGTACCAGTGCCTCCAAGCTAGTGTTTTCCAAATAGTTTCCCCCCCTCCCAGATGTTTATATTATTTTATATGTATTATAGAATATACATATTATTATATTATTTCTAACATTTATATGAGCACCCAATTGAAAACGACTCTGGACAGTTGGGACTATAAATCTCAGAATTGTAATTGTAATTTGTTTTGAACATTAAAAGCTGAGAATTCTGCTTCAGGCAAGAGGATTTTGTTTTTTTTAAAGAAAAAGGGATATCCATTCATGGATTATTATAAGGTAAATTCTGGATATTCATCATTCTGTGAAGAGAATATTCTCAACTGTTATCCCAGGAAGCCACAGTTATGGACAATATAGAATAAGGAAAAAACTGGGCGTAGAATTGAAATGAGTCAGGAGGTAATGACATTCCTTGACAGAGATATTGGCTGCCTTTGAGACATCTACTCAATACTTTTATAGTTACCCCTTTTTAATGTTTGTCCCTTCATTGTACTTTTTCTCCCCTGAAAAGTTTATACTAACATTCTTCTTGGCACATAAAACAAGGGAATGGTAGAAGATCCTGTATAGATAAATAGGGTAACAGAAGCATTCTCTTGTACGGCTGCTTGTTATAATGGCCCCAATTCAGTTGTAGTTGTTTATGACCAAGTTACATATTAAGCAACAAGATTTTGCCTAGTCAGTATTAGTTTTATGATTTTTATCAGCTGTCTCTTTAAGGCCATTGATGATATGGAAGAAAAAAAATGCACCCACAGTTGTACTTTCTTGCTCTGTAGCTGCTTCAAAGACTGACCAAAAACGGATCTAAATAGAAGAAGCAGTTACCGTATTTTTCGGACTATAAGACGCACCTAAATTTAGAAGAGGAAAACAACAAAACGTTTTTGGCCTACCTTTTTTCGGGCCTTTTTTCAGCCCTTTTCCAGTCTTTTTTCGGCCTGTTTTTGGGGCTTTTTCAGCCCATTTTCAAGGCTTTTTTGGCCCATTTTGGGGCTTTTTTGGCCCGTTTTTGAGGCCTTTATTGGCCCATTTTCAGGGCTTTTTGGGGGGCATTTTTGAGCTATTTCCGAAAAAATGGGCTGAAAAAAGCCTCAAAAATGAGCTGAAAAAAGCCCCGAAAACAGACCCCCAAAAGCCTTGAAAACAGACTGAAATAAGGCCCGAAAACAGGGCGTGTGGAGGTCAAAAAATGGCTAGTGGGTAGGTGGGGCTTTGGCAATATTCGGTCTACAAGACACACAGACATTTTCGCCTCCTTTTGGGAGACAAAAAAGTGCATCTTATAGTCCGAAAAATACGGTATATGCCAGGATCAGGATTCTTAGCCATTTATGGTATTACCAGTTCTCAGCAGAGTGCACATTATTTGTTAATGCTAAAAAAAAATTTTTTTTTTGCTTATAATTGACTAATGTTGCTTGTTTTTAGTTTCATCTTGAATAGCTGAAAGAGCTCAAGAAACTATATGTATAGATGGACAACTTTTGTTTGTGTTGCCCACCTCTTTTCTCATGCCACGATGATCTCTTTGCAGGGATTGATGCTGAAGAATGGGGAAAATTTTTACACACCAAAAACAAGGTAAGCTTTGCTCTTTATGATCTGTAGTAACAAAGAGGATGGCCAGCACCTGCTGTATAAGATGGCTGAATGCTGTCGTTTTGATTCCTCTACAATCATCCATAAGCATTCGAGGGCATGATGAAAAAGAAATAGAAGATAGAGATGGGCATTGGGTGCAGCTCAGAACAATGTTCCAAAGCAGCTTTTTAAGCATTGAGAGTGAAAATGCAGTTCCTTGAAAGCTCCAGGGTTTTCAAACTAGCCAAGTATGTGTGCAAGAGACACATTCTCAGTGTGATACTTGTAATATGTAAATGTGATTGCTTGCTTCACATGCAGCTTCACACTGTGGTTTCTGATTCTGGCTGGATCATGATGTATACCTAAGCCATAGTTGTTTTAATCATAGCCAGTTGAATAAGCAAAGTTTAGTCTTGCAATCAGCTAAGCTGGCTTCTTCAAAGATTTCCTGTGTTTTCCCAATTTCTGTCTATATTCAGGAGAAATGGGCAGTTTGCAAAAACAAACGAGTTCCAGGTCCCCATGTCTATCCTGCATCTATATAGTTACGTTGCTTTGTTGTCCTGTTAGATAGACAGTGTCATAATTATGTATTTCAACAATCATAACACAAGATTTGGATGAAAGTATTGAAACACCTTTCTTTAAGACTTGCATGACCACTTGTGAGTACTTTAGACAGGAAGATGTTGTCTTAGCAAAATTTGCAGACAGGGCACCCTGTTTTCTCAAATTGCTCCTCTGAGTTTTGCAGAAAAGCTGTAATACGGATGGTCCAGGGACCTATAGCCATTTATTTAACAAACATTTAAAATTGCAACTGTGCTATAAAAAAATGACTTGTGACTGGTACTCGCACTTAGGACCGTTATAGCATCCCTGCAATCACATGATCAAAATTTGGCCATTTGGCAACCGGCATGTATTTACAGTTATTCCAAAATCCTGGAATCATGTGATTGCCATTTGTTACCTTCTGAGGAGGCTTCCAACTGGTTTTAGTGGGCTAAACTGGATTCGTGGAATGACCGTGTGATTCATTTAACCACCATGGTGATTCGCTTAATGGCCGTGGCACAAAGGTCATCAGATTGGCACAATTCACTTAATAACTACATTGCTTAGCAACAGAAGTGTCAGTCCCAGTTGTGGATCATAAGTTGAGAGCTACCTGTAATGCACACAAAACTGCAACCAAACTACAGCCCCTAGCAGAGGAGAAAAAAGTGAAACAATATGAGCTTCAGAAAACTGCCTTTCACTTTCATGTGTGGAACAGCCATTCTTGGCCTTGGAAGTTGTTAAATGAAGCTGCATCTCTCCAATCCGCACCCACCTTACTTTCAAAATTGACGAGGTTGAATAACTCTGTTTCTGGCTTCCTTGTGCCATGGATTTTCCTTCTGTAGTTCAGATCAGCGTAGCATTCCCCAGACAGAACTGGCCAAGGGGACCTTTGCCCAGATTGATATGGAGTGCCCGTTGTGTTATTGTCTGGAATAGGAGTCCATTGTCACAGTCACTCAACCCACAATCATGGGTTGAGTGACAGTGAACGTGGAATATTAAATATACTCTTCATCTGGCAGCCTTTCATCATCACTAAGAACCTTCAGTTGGTCCAGAATAAAGCAGAATGGGCAGTACCAATAAAGGAGAATATTTGTAGCTCAGGGTTGAAATGAGGGGTCCCTGGTAATCTCTCAGCTTGCTTGTTTTCTTGTAGAAACTTTCTTGCAGTGCTAGACTAGCACTGATGATGTTACCTAGTTTGGGTAATGGGATATCTGCAAGAAAACAAGCGAGCTGAGAGACCATCAAGGATCCCTCAGAGTGGGCAGTTTTGCCTCTGTGCTGCATGAACTCACTGGTTACCTTCAGCTTCCAGGTGCTGGTTGTCACTTGTAAAGCTTTGATGGCATAGAACGTAGTTATCAAATGTTTTCCCGTTGTTTCTGTCCATCCAGAAATATAAAACAAGTGGGCGTGTTCCAGTGATACGCAATGGTACGCAGGTGGCATGTCTCCTGTAACAATAATTGCCCCTGGAACACTTTCACCTGGAAATATAAGTGGTGCTGACCCTGTCATCCTGTCTGTCAATGTATTAGTCCCTGGGTTTTGGCTTTCTTTGTTTTTATTGTATTGGATATGTTTTTAACTTGTTAAATAGTTATTATGAGTTAAGTTGCCTGTTAGCATTCTAGATAAATAGGCTGACAAGAATAGAGTCACTTGCAAAGGACTTTCAGCTCCTTTCCTTTTTCATTATTATTTCAGCTCTACACAGATTTTGATGAAATTAGACAAGAAATAGAAAGTGAAACGGAAAGGATTTCAGGAAATAATAAGGTAGGCAATAATAACTCGCAGTTATTATATTTTGTAAACAAGGATCGTTTCAACGCATGAACTGGAAGCTCCCATTGATGAAATAATCACACAAAGTTAATCTTGATGTCTGTGTTCAAGCTTTCTTTGTCCAGAAACCAAATGTGCCACTGATTATGATGCTCATAAAATCTTAAGATTGTAGTTTGGGATGTCATCCCAGACAGCTTAGGCTTGACAGTGCAAAGTTTTGCATTGTTTTTCCTCTTAGCCCTTTAAAAAAAAGGCATTTTTGTCAGTCATATTTTTAAGGAAAATAACACATGAGCTAAGTTTAGGAAAAAACATATTTCGAATATCAAATAATGTACTCAGAGTATATAAGCTTGTGTGCTACTTTATGAACAGCTGAGGTCTAGAAGTGCAAACTGAAATAAATGGGAGCTTGCTCAGTAAAAAATAACCTTACCTGGTACTATGGTTCAGATGCCTTGGAACTCAACATTTGTTTAGAAATTATTCTTGGCTTCTTTTTCCATTGTTTCGTAGGGAATCAGTCCTGAACCGATTCACTTAAAGATTTTTTCACCTAATGTTGTCAACCTGACCCTTGTAGATTTGCCAGGAATGACAAAGGTAAGAATATATTAACTGCACTTTTGGGTTTGCAAAATTACAAGATAGCAAATTATACTGTATTGCACTTACTTTCAAAATGATTCTTACTGGGTCCTAGCTGTGTCTACCCCATTCATGGATTACTGCCTTGTCGTGTCGAAAGCTATGGCAAATCTAGATAGCTTACTAAAAAAGCAGAGACATCACCCTGCCAACAAAAGTGCGTATAGTCAAGGCTATGGTTTTCCCAGTCGCGATGTATGGCTGTGAAAGTTGGACCATAAGGAAGGCTGAGCGCCAAAGAATTGAGGCCTTTGAACTTCTTGCTGGAGAAGACTCCTGAGAGTCCCTTTGACTGCAAGGCCATCAAACTGCTCAGTCCTAGAGGAGATCAATCCTGACTACTCTTTAGAAGGCCAGATCCTGAAGATGAAACTCAAATACTTTGGCCACCTAATGAGAAGGAAGGACTCACTAGAGAAGAGCCTAACGCTGGGAAAGATTGAGGGCAAAAGAAGAAGGGGACGACAGAGAACGAGGTAGCTGGATGGAGTTACTGAAGCAGTACACGTGAGCTTAAATGGACTCCAGAGGATGGTAGAGGACAAGAAGGCCTGGAGGAACTTTGTCCATGGGGTCGCAATGGGTGGACGCAACTTCACAACTAACAACAACAACAAGCTGTGTCTACATCATCACTTTGCACTGTCTTCTGTGGGAATATTTCTTAACCTCAGCAACTTTAAAATATATGGACCTCCGCTCCCAGAATTTCCCAACCGCACGCTGGCATACATCTTAAAAATTGCTGAGAAACACTTTTCTATGAAGCCTTTTCTTCTAACCCTGCAGCACAGATCTCTTCAAATAATCATCTTGCATTCATTTCCCCAATTGGCATCCTCCACATTCCTTGAAGTGTAACTTTTATCATTGCAGCTATACTAGTTTGGGACTTGGGAGTTTAAATACTTTGACTTTCTTATGTGACTTTAAAGAAAAAGATTCATAGGGATTCTCCCTACTCAAGTTGGTTTGGCTTTTTCTCCCCCTCCCTCCTAGGTACCCGTAGGTGATCAGCCAAAAGATATTGAACTTCAGATCCGAGAACTAATCCTTCGCTTCATTAGTAACCCCAATTCAATTATCCTGGCAGTCACTGCTGCCAACACAGACATGGCCACCTCTGAGGCATTGAAAATAGCCCGGGAGGTAGATCCAGATGGTAAGTATAAAAGGTGTATTCCAGATAGTCTTGTCTATCTCCAGGAAATAATATTTGAAAGCCCAGTTGATGATTTGATGTCACCTTGTCATAACATCTGTTCTTAGAAAATGCATATTCTCCATTGGAATGAGTCAATAAACCTTCTGATTGGAGGGTTTCAGATAAAACACAGGGCTAAGTCCGATAAATTACCAAGAGCAGCTGGGAAGGCATACAGTTAACTGTTCAAGGATTACTACAGAATTATATAAGCAAGGAAGGCAAAATATTCTTCCCCCATGGCTCCCTGCTTGTTTTATTAACTTTATGGACAGTAACTATAGTATCAGGTTAGAGTTCACCAGTTCTGAGCCCTCTCTTAATGCAAGCCAGGTTTGACGTGCTGAATGGTACCTGGGAGCAGAATAGAATTAATAACAGACTAGGAGGAATGCTTAGCCATGAAGCTTGTTTCACTTCGTGAATCCTTGTTTATGAAGCCTAGAACAATTGCCTCAGGTGCTGAGGTGTTTTGCAACAACGTGTATGCTGTTGTTAATTTCTTACATTTGGATTTATTTCTGCTTCCATGTTCTGGTTATGTTTCGGTTTTGTTTTAGTCATTAAACTTCAAAGCAACAGAAATTTAGTTTCGATGCTTTGCTCTGTACAAACTTACTGCAAATCATCATCATTAGCTTTTTTTATTGAAACTTCCTTGAGAGTGAGAGAGGGTTTTGTTTATATTGTTCATGGTAGCACAAAGGAATTGAAGTATATCTTTGTTTAATAAAGATAAACAATTTATACACAATGTACATCACCAAGACTGAGCTAGTATCAAACCAAAAAGGTCCCAGTTCAGATGCATTCAGTTTTCCAAGTTTGCTTGGCAGTTCCTATTGGCAGAACAAGCCAAGAGGTGGTGATTCAGCAGTGAGTACATTAGCTGGATTATAAGAAACTACAAGTCAGAAAAACTCTGACGTAGCACTATGCGTGAGGCAGCTTAGAGTAACTTCACAATTTGCATTAAATCAGAGAATGGCTCAACCTTTAAATAGTGAATTTCCCTTCTGCATGGCCTTGTTTAATGGGCAACTTTGCACCTTTTTCACCTTTTTTCCCTTTCCTTTTTGTTTTGTTTTTACTTTGGGTAGATATTTCCTAGGCTTGAAAAGTTAAATACATGACCAGCTTAATGTAAATGACAGTTTTCCTGCCGCTCTGATAGGGCGGCGTACCCTTGCTGTGATCACAAAGCTGGATCTCATGGATGCTGGCACAGATGCCATGGATGTACTTATGGGAAGAGTAATACCTGTGAAGCTTGGCATCATTGGTGTGGTCAACAGGTGAGTGTGGAGTGGCATGAGAGTTTGATTCCCAAAGAATTCTTTTTATTCCCACACATCCCAAATTTAAAATTCTGAAACTTTTATATTGTGTAAACTAAAGGTTAGGAGATATTTCTTTTCTGCAGTCATTTTGGAACAGGAAACACCTTAAGACGGGTCTCCCAAAGGTGCTTTTTCAAGAGGCAACTGGACCTCAGCTCTAAAGAAGCTTCTTGGATGAGAAGCAAAACGTCTTCAAGTCCAATTGCCTCTTGAAAAAGCACCTTTGGGACAACTATGACCTGGTGTCAACTCGCAAAGCATCCCTGGCCTGCTCTTGAGTTGCCATAGGACAGGGGGGATAGGAAACCGGCAAAATGGCACGGCAGCCAATGACAGATGTATATTCCATGCTTATCTCTCTTAAGGCTGTATCCCAGAGTTACCCACAGCAGCTGGAGGGGAGTGACCTCTACAACCCGCTAAATTGCTCCGTTGGCGAATGTGATTGATGACACTTCCTGGGGGGAGGGGGGAACAGGGTCATAATTGGGACGTAAATGACATAGGGTCAGAGCTGGCTTCACTTGGGAATGTGCAAAAAAAAAAAAAGACAAAATAAATCCCAAAATATTAAAAAAAAAACCTGTTGGTGGGCCATCAACAGGAAAACAATATGAATAAGATCTAGTTCATATGCTGCGAATGGTCAATTCCCATTGGTGATGAATAAGATGTGAAGCCTTTTATTACAGTATTCACAATAAGTACTTAAAATCTCATTAACCTGCAGGAGTCAGCTGGATATCAACACTAAGAAGCGGGTGGCTGATTCAATTCGTGATGAGTACGGTTTTCTCCAGAAGAAGTATCCCTCTTTAGCCAACCGCAATGGGACAAAATATCTAGCTAGAACACTTAACAGGTACAGGGTGTTGCTCTGAGCTTAAATTGCAACTTTATTTTTTTCCTATTATTATCTTATTTTTTATTTATTAAATTTGTTTGCTCTCCCATCTCGCCACAAGGCAACTCTGGGCAGTTTATAACATTAAAATGAAACCATAAATATATGTATAAATGTATCAAATCCCATTAAAATTTCAATAAAATACAAGTTATAATTAAAGATTGAGAGAAAGTGAGGAGAATGTACAGGGGGTGAGATGGGAACCTCTATTATTTATTTATTTTATTATTTATTAGTCATATTTCTATGCCTCCCACTCTCTGAGGACTCTGGCCGGCTTACACCAAAGACAGTATACTAAATAGCCTATTGCCCCCAACAATCTGGGTCCTTATTTTACTCACCTCGGAAGGATGGAAGGCTAAGTCAACCTTGAGCCGGTGAGATTTGATCCGCTGATCTGCTGAACTAGCAGTCAGCTGAAGTAGCTGCAGTACTGCACTCTAACCACTGCGCCACCTCGGCTCTAAGTGCAATAGCACTTAGACTTACATACCGCTCGATGGTGATTTACAGCCCCTCTCTAAGCGGTTTACAGAGTCAACATATTGCCCCCAACAATCTGGCTCCTCATTTTACCAACCTCGGAAGGATGGAAGGCTGAGTCAACCTTGAGCCGGTCAGGATTGAACTTCTGGCAGTGAGTTAGCCTGCGATACTGCATTCTAACCGCTATGCCGCCTCCTATAAGTCAATCAACCACCTCCAGAGTGATATTCCCCCATTGGGCCCCTATTAGAGATTTTCCCCCCCCTTTGCTGGTGAGTAATAATAAGGGATGCCCAAAGTGTCAATTCTAGGAATACAATGTCCTGGGAAAATCTTGAAGAGTTTTTTTATCAGTGATGTCCAGAGGTAAAATAATGTTCTGAGTGCAGAATTATTTTTTGCAGTTTTGATTCTCATATATACAGGAACACTTGGATACCTGGCATTTATTATGGGTTGATTTGATATATGCGATTAGCTTTGTGAGGTAAACAAATTGTCAGTTTTAATTTGATTCCTTCCTATCTTGGGAAATTATTTGCTTATAAAGGATAGATTTTGAAATCTATTTAAGTGCTAATTCTGTGTGATAGATTAACTAACATAATTTAATGGAATCCTTACTGATATATTTCTTCATGTCAATCTTATTATATTGTAACTTGGTTTATTTGATACTACCTTCACTTCCAACCAGCTTGGTTGCTAATTAAATAAATAAACAGTTGCAGGGTCCTCTAATTACAGCACATCAATATCTGGTTAAGAGTATTACTTCTGCACAATTGTGCTATATTTCATTGTTTGTTGCCACCCAGTAGATCCTCAGAGACTTACCTAGTTTTACCACATCCTGTAAATACTCACTTGATAATCTCTCCTGAGGGTCGGTTTATAAGCGAAGGCCATCAGCACCCATTATTTGAAATAGCCTTTCCCTAGAAAGAAAACGGGGACGCAGTGGCTCAGTGGCTAAGACGCTGAGCTTGTTGATCAGAAGGTCGGCGGTTCGAATCCCTAGTGCTGCATAACGGAGTGAGCTCCCGTTACTTGTCCCAGCTTCTGCCAACCTAGCAGTTCGAAAGCACGTAAAAAATGCAAGTGGAAAAATAGGGACCCCCTTTGGTGGGAAGTTAACAATGTTCTGTGCGCCTTCGGCATTTAGTCATGCTGGCCATATGACCACGGAGACGTCTTCAGACAGCGCTGGCTCTTTGGCTTAGAAACGGAGATGAGCACCTCCCCCTAGAGTTGGGATCGACTAACATGTATGTGCGAGGAGAACCTTTACCTTTACCTAGAAAGAAAACATGGACTATCTTTGAATTGTTTTAAAGATTAGCATTCACACTGGCAGCCGTAATGCAATGATCACTATTACATTTATCTATTTTTATCATACGTTATTGCATTTAAATATCCTGCCTGGAGATTGAAAAATATTTTAAATAATTAAAACTAATCAATAATGTAGTTTATATAGCTGAATACTTTTAAATCTTTCAAATTGTATGTCATCTATTAAAATTAAAGTGTTTGAGGAATGGTTTGGAACATCTCAGTGAAAGACTTTAGCCTACTATAAATTCATAGCTTTTTCGTTCAGAAATCTCAGTTAGTTGTACATATTTTTCAATCAAAAACTGCTGGTATTCAGGCTCCTAGAAGTTCATTCGTTTAATAGCCAAAATGTGGAATGAAAACTTGAATAGATTGCATGCTTAGATCATCTTTCTAATATTTTCTCCCCCTCCAAACTTTGCTTTTAGGCTACTCATGCATCACATTAGAGATTGCTTACCTGAACTGAAAACCAGAATCAATGTTTTAGCTGCCCAGTACCAGTCTCTGCTCAACAGTTACGGAGAACCAGTAGATGATAAGAGTGCCACATTATTGCAGCTTATTACCAAATTTGCCACTGAATATTGCAACACCATTGAAGGGACAGCAAAATACATAGAGACTTCAGAACTGTAAGCAAATGTTACAGATTTTGCTATAGATGATAGCCTTTCTAAGATCAGGCCTGTCAAACTGGCGGCCCATGGGTCGGATACGGCCCGCGCAGGCCACGCCTACCCCGGCTCCGCAAAGACAAAAAACATCGTGATGTGTCACGATACGGCCCACGATGTGAGTGGATTTGACGCACCTCTTCTAGATCAGGGGTCTCCAATCTTGGCAACTTTAAGACTTTAAGACAAGTCTTAAAGATGCCAAAGTTGGAGACCCCTGTTCTAGATGATAGAGGATACATACTTACCCTCAAGTAATTCTTGCTCAATGTCTGTTTTGTTCAAAGTTCAGCAGCACTGAACGAGAGGTAATTGCAGGTAGTCCTCGACTTACAATTGGTTGCTTAATGACTACTCAGAATTAAGATGGACTTGACCCAGATTCAAAGTTTCAACAGCTCTTCCCTCCCCCCAGTTGCATTATCACAATTTGGGGGTGGGATAGGGTGGCAACCAGCCCTCATTTATAGCTATCTGCAGATCCCATAGTCATATGACCATAATTTTGATGGGGTTGTTTTTTTTTTTGCTAGAAACTGCCATTTACTTCCAGTTTCTAGCAAAAAAAAAAAAGCCCATTGTAGAAATGGGTTTGCTTTACAACCATGTTATTTGCTTCACGACTGCCATATTAGCTTAATGATCCCCACCAAAAAAACGTAAAAACAGGTCGGTCGTGACTTACAATCATCATGATATATGATGGAAATTCCGGGCTCTGTTATGTTCATAAGTTGTGGGTTGCCTGTACAGCTGGTCGTTGTAGTTGTGGCTGTTGCAGCGTCCGATGGTCACATAATCGCCGTTTCCAATCTTCAGTGCCAGCTTTTGAGAGGCAAAGTCTGTGGGGAAGCCAGCTAGAGCTTGCAGATGGCAATCAGGTGGCCCTGAGGTGCTGTGACTTCACAGAATGGATCTAACAATGGCAGCTGAGGGTGCTGGAACTGTTGTTGGTACACAGACATTACACATTAGAACTGTGTCATTGAGCAACAGAGTTCCCAGTCCCAATTATCGTTGGTAAGTAGGTCCTCATTGGTAAGCTTACCCGGTTAGTAAGCTTTTAAAACTTTACTTGAAAGATGTTGTCCTCACAAAAATCCATGTACAGGTAGTCCTCGAGTTACGACCACAGCTGAGCCCAAAATTTATGTTGCTGAGTGAAACATTTGTTTCACTTTATGACTTTCTGAGTGAAACAATTTGCCCCACTTTCTGACTTTCCTTGCCACAGTGGTTAAGTAAATCATTGCATTTGTTAAGTTAATAACATGGTGGTTAAGTGAATCTGGCTTCCCCATTGACTTTACTTGTCAGAAGGTCGCAAAAAGTGATCCCCTAACACACACACACACACACACACACACACACACACATACACACACCCCAGAACACTGCAGCTATCATAAATATGAACCGGGTTGCCAAGGATCTGAATTTTGATCATGTGACCATGGGGATGCTCCAATAGTCATAAGTGTGAAGTCACTTTTTTTAGTGCTGTTCTAACATTGAAGAGTCACTAAATGAACTGTTGTAAGTTGAAGACTCCCTGTACCTATAATGGCTCCTCTATGACTCTTCTGGGGTATTTATTTATTTATAGAATTTATTGGCCTTGAGAACTGAGGAAAAGCACCATTAGTGTCAAAGGTAGGAAAATCAGGAAGCCCCGGCAGTTTTAAAATGAATGTAGAGGTTTATTGCAAGCTTTTGTTCTCTACAACAATCTGACCTACTAAGGGTCAAAGCAAATTGGCGATAGATAAGAATCAACGGAATTCAAGGTGGGCTGGATTTAGATCTCTTATGGGCACGAAGGATCTCAAGTCTGATGACGTCTTTGACCTCTCCCTGTTCCTCTCCTATAATTAGACTCACCTTGGCTTACTCATTTTCTGGTTCTTTTCCCATCTTTTAGGTGTGGTGGAGCTAGAATTTGCTACATTTTTCATGAAACCTTCGGGCGCACCTTAGAGTCTGTGGATCCATTAGGTGGCCTTAACACCATTGACATCCTGACTGCCATTAGAAATGCTACTGTAGGTATTATCCTTTTATAACTACTCAGTGAGATACTTTTTCTGGTTAAAACAGATACTCTGTGGTCAGGATGGTGGTGTTCATAATAAAATGATCTGCTCAATGTTTCATTGCCCTAATCAGTATGGTGATAACAATATGGTGTTTTTGTGATAACAAAAAAATAATAATAACTTAATTGCTTTCCTTTTGATCAGGGCCCCCGGCCTGCGTTGTTTGTACCTGAAGTTTCATTTGAATTGTTAGTAAAGAGGCAAATCAAACGCTTGGAAGAGCCCAGCTTACGATGTGTGGAACTCGTTCATGAGGAAATGCAGCGGATTATTCAACACTGTAGCAATTACAGCACCCAGGTAAAAGAAGCAGCTGGTGGGTAGAGGTTGTTGCTGGTAGAGCTTGACACAATGTGGGCAGGCTGGAAAATCTCTGCCAAGGCTATCGAAATAATGCAGTCTGTAAATTATAATCTCCTTGGAGATGAAGGAGAGTTCTTCTCATTAAGGAAAAAAAATCAAACGAACAGGTGTTGGAATAATAATAGATTCTTCTAGCTGGTTATGTGCATACTTAGACACAGGGGGATCTTTTTAGTATAGACATGCAAGCAAATGCTTTGCTTCACCATCTCTTACACAGTGTAGTGCCCCAGATAATTCTGGACAAATTCCACAATTTGTCCAGCCTGGTTGTTGATAACATTGGCTGAAAGTCAAGAGAGTATAGTCTAAAACATCATAATGGGAAAAGGCTCGTTATCTTAAATATGTGCCTAAGGAAGCCTGAGAAGTGCATCAAGTAAAAGTAGAGTTACAGAGATTCTCTTTTCCTTTATAGAGGTAAAAGGATGAGCATTTCAGGGGTCATACTTCCATGTTCTGCTCTGTTGAGATAATTAGAGAAGAGTGATTGACACCAGTATAAAGGGATGGATTCCTCTTAAGTCAGGGGTGTCAAACTCGATTTCATTGAGGGTTGCATCAGGGTTGTGTTTTACCTCGGGGGGCCAGGGTGGGTGTGGCCAGCTCAACGTCACTCATGTCAGCGGCTCCTGTGGTGGCCCAAGTGCTCTGCCAGCGAAAACTGGCTCCCGAGCTCTGTTTTTGGCTGCGACAGCCTCCTGCAACCGTCGGTCAACGAAAACTGAGCTTGGGAGGGCTGCGCACGGCCCTCACGAGCTCCGTTTTCTCTGGCAGAGGTACCACGGGCTAGTCATTCGTTGTTTCCAGGGCAGCCCCGCGGGCCAGATCTAAGCACCCCATAGGCCAGATCCGGCCCGTAGACCTTGAGTTTGACACCCCTGCTCTAAGTGGAACTCAAGCAAAACTCTTTTAGATTTGCTGTTGAAATGAAGTCCACAACCAGGCGAGTAGAGATAGCTTTTGGAATTGGGATGGTCCTGGGTGCACTCAGTGGTCTCTGCTGATTTACGGGAATTGTATCATTTATGAAGACCAGCTTCTTCTGAAAACTAAATGTTCTAGTTCATTCATTTTGACCATTCTGTTTTTGATTATAGCAAATGAAATCCTGTGCTGTTTTGCTTGTATTCAGGAATTGCTGAGATTTCCTAAACTCCATGATGCCATTGTTGAGGTTGTGACCAGTCTTTTGCGCCGAAGGCTACCAATTACAAATGAAATGGTAATGTGGGTGGAGATTCTTGTTTTGTGACACTTTTGGTTACATGAAAACATGAGACATATTTTTTGAGATAATCACTATGGGGTTTGTTGCTAAAAAATATTTTGGTGATTAAATAGCAGTTTTGCATGTGACACCTGCAATTTCTGATAGAAGTACATAGGATAAGCTTCCTTTATAGGACTTAAGCTTCAGTTTGTTATATCTTTATATGGTAACAAACTCCATTATATTCAGTACATGGGATCACTTATAAATATATGGCTTAACTCTGAATCAAATGTTCATAAGAACTTGACTTTCCATTTTATTTTAAAAAAGTGATCTACATTAAAGGCTGCAAAGTATTGAAACATGATACATGTGGCATAAACTTTGAGAACTATAAAATCACTTTGAAACAAAGAAAACAAGTAGTTTACAAAAAACTAATATGAAAAATTTGCTGAGAAAAAATATTTTTGTTCTAGATGCAGTGTTCAATGCCAGCTGAATTTTGTTGTTTTTTCACTGGAATTAAAGTTTTGATTTTTTTTCTCTCTGTTATTTTCTTCCAGGTTCACAACTTAGTAGCCATTGAGTTGGCTTATATCAACACCAAGCATCCAGATTTTGCAGATGCTTGTGGGCTAATAAACAACAATATAGAGGTAAAGGAGAAAATCTCATCTTCTCAAACGTTTACGATACATTATTTAACTTACTAGACTTTCATATCAACTGCTGAGGATGGATTCTTTGTTTGCCTGATTGGGAATGTTAGCTCAAACATAAATTATCAACTTGCCTGTGTGACAGAAACATCTGTGCCTCCAATTCTTGGAGGTAGAACAGGCTGCAAGACTTCCTTTCGTTAGGGAAACATGCTATAACTAGTTAGAATGCAGTATTGCAGGCTAACTCTGCCGACAGCTGGGGAGCAAGCCATCTCAAGGTTGACTCAGCCTTCCATCCTTCCAAGGTTGGTAAAATGAGGACCCAGATAGTTGGAGGCAATATGCTGACATTGTAAACCGCTTAGAGAGCGCTGTAAAGCACTATCGATCGGTATATAAGTCTAAGTGCTATTGTTGTTGCGCTTGCTATTAACTCATCTTTAACATATTTAACTCTTTACTGAGTTTGCAGAAATCAGGCTTAGATACGTGTGTGCGCATTTGAGTCAGTATGGACTCTTGGAGACTACCAGGGCTAGTCTCTGCAGTTTTCTTGGCAAGGTTTTCAGAAGTGCTTAGCCAATGTCGTCTTCCTAGGGCAGAAATTGGCCACCTTAAACAAGAGCCACAAAGGCCCTAACCAGAAGCCCCCCATTCAATTCTGGAGCCGACCGGAAGTCTGGTTTTCCCCACCATAGAGTCTCCTCCTAGTGCGGTGTCCTTTTTCCTCTGCCAACTTGAAGTCCTGTTCCCTCCCCCCCCCTCCCCGCCCACCATAGAGTCTCCTCCAGCACAGCTTTCTTTTTCCTCTACCTGTCCTAACCGAAAGCCCTATCAATTCTGGAGCCGACTGATGACAGGGAGCTGCACCAGAGGGATGAAAGAGCCCCATGTGGCCCCAGAGCCGCGGGTTGCCAACCCCTGTCCTAGGGTTAGGAGAAAATGACTGGATTAAGGCCAATCATCTGGCTTTGTATTTAAGGCAGGACTAGAATGTCGAGTCTCCCAGTTACTATCCTGATGCCTTAAGAATCAGGATTTGATTGCTGTTTTGACAGCTAATTTCTAATTCTGCATTTTTTTTTCTTAAAAGGAACAAAGGCGGAACAGATTAGCTAGAGAGATGTCTTCTCTTGGATTACGGGACAAGGTGAGTGTGTGTCTGATATTCTTCATAAAACCGACAGAAGGTTTTGTAGGTGCCAAACAGCTTGCTTTTTAAATTTTTTTTTAAGGCAGTCTAAATTGCTGTTTAGTGTACCTCTTATTTCCGCGATTCAGCAAGTAAAGGGGATAAAAGAGCCTGATTTAACTTAATGGGTGAGGTATTGTCAAGCAATACTGATATCCTTCTCTGCCCTTCTTGCCTTTTTTTAGTCCAATAAGCCTCCTGGTGTTATGGCACCATCTTCCCAGGAGACTTCTGCTGCTGGTTCTGCTGAGGTTGATGGCAAGGTCTGTCTCTCTTTCTTCTAAGCACTGCATGCTTAGTTATTTTGTGCTGTACCTTGGTCAATTGAGCATGGCTCTCAAAGACAGCTGATGTGATGGCTCAGAATTCATCGTTCAGGTCGATTGTGTGTCTTCAGGTGTTAGCTTATTGAATGGCCTTGAGGTAAAGGGTTTCATCTTGGGGTTCTAGGCAGCTCTGAGTGTTTAGTGGGTTTAGTGGCTTTGTTGCATGAAAACTCAGTAGGATTGGATCTAGGAAGTAGTATATTTGGATAGGAGGTTATCAGAAAAACATAGAGCCATGATGGCAAACCTATGGCATGCATGGCAGAGGTGGCATGCAGAGCCCTCTCTGTAGGCACACGCACAGTCGCCAGCTGCTCTTCTGGTTTCTGGCACGCACATGCACACCGTCCAGCTGATCTTCGCGCATGCCGGAGCCCCAGAAACGCGAAGACCAGCTGGCCGGTGCTCTGGCATGGCTGAAGACCAGGTGGCCGGCGCATACATGTGCACCAGCCACCTGATCTTCGAGTTTCCGGGGCTGCAGTTTCCGCACACGTGTTCTGGTTTGGGCACTCAATGCTGAAAAGGTTCGCCATCACTGACATAGAGCTTCAGACTAAATTAGGAAGTTAAAAAACAAAACAGGAAGCCTGGAATATGAAACCACATTGATTGTGGATATGAACCACATCCACATTGATGTCGAGAAAATTACGTGAATGTCTCTAGGCTCCAGAAGTTGATTCTGACTCAAGAATCTTGTACCTTTTTACCTCAGTGTTTACCTCAGAGTGAAGTTACGGTGACCATACGGGTAGTCCTTGACCTACAACAATAATTGAGTCCTAAATATCCATTGCTAAGCAAGATAATTGCTAACTGAGTTTTATGATGTTTTTATCTCATTAGTTAAGCGAATTAATGCAGTCATTAAGTGAATCATGTGGTCCTTAAGCAAATCTGGTTTCCCCCATTGACTTTTGCTCCTTGGAAGCTGGCTGGGGAGGTACCACATGGTGATCACATGACCCCCAGGACACTGCAAATGTCATAAACGCATGCCTATTGTCAAGTGCCTGAATTTTGATCATATGACCATGGAGATGTTGCAATGGCCGTAAGGGTGAAAAATGGTCATAAGTCAAGTTACGTTTGGATATTATTGGGAAAGTGATTTAATTTTGATCCTTGTCATGAGAAGCTGACTCTCTGGGATAAATCTTATTTAAAAATGAGAAGTAAAATCTGTAAAAGAAAAATTGGACTAAAAAGGAGTTAATAACATGTCTCATCTTATTGCTAATTATACTTTTTAAAGACACTCTGAATAAGAGCTGCCTAAAAATGCTATGCGGCAATTTATTCAATTAAAACATTAGTTTTTCAGTTTGGACTAATGCGTCAGAAGCATCAGATCATCTTAGTTTTTTTTTTTAAATGGCTAAGACAACAGTTCATCTTTATCAGCAATTGAAGAATCATATCGTTATAAATATTGACAATTTATAAGAAAGAATTAGGTAAAGAATTAGGGTATCCAGTTTTAACAGTCAATGCTCTTAACTTTTAAAGAACATAAATATATCTTTTATGAACTTAAGACTAATATATTAAAAAGCAAGACACCTGAGCAGATAGTTAAAAAGGGATGGTTATCTACCATTATCTGTTGAAAAGGTAATAAATTCAAAGACAGTGGTTGAGAAATTCTTACAAGTCTGTGCAGCTAATGAAAAATTTAAGAGAAGGGGATTTTTTTTAAATTGATGTTTTGTTAATTAGAGATCAGATGTTGAGCACTTGGAACAAAGAATGGAAATGAGTTTTAAGAATTAAAACGTGGGATTGCTAAAAGTGTAGACAAGTCACGGTTATCATGTATGTGTAAATCTGTGTATGTGCATGTTCAAGTTAAATCATACTTTCTAACTTATTGGAGACAATATAGATTTGAATGGTGAAACAAAATTAGTGAAGATAATTTATTAGTCTTTTTTTGGTAATTATTCTGGAGAAATTAACTGTGTTAAGCTTATTCTAGGATTTAGGCTAAATTTTCCATGCATTTCCACTCTAGCTTGACAATAAATTATTGTAGTTTCCACTTACAGGTGTACAGATTTGCTTGTTAGGGAGTGTTGGTTGGACTAAAAACTAATTGTACATTTTCAAGGATCAGTCTCAGCTTTCACCTCTTGTGTGTTTTTTGGTGATACTATACTTGCCTTCCAGAGGACCATAGAGATCTGGCTCTTCCCCAAAACACTAGCCTAGGATGGGACTTCAGCTGGGAGGCTGTTTGGTCCAACGTCTTGGGGTGGGTGGGTGTATTTTTGCTTTTAGTTATTTTTTAATGGATGTTGTGGGCTGCCTAGGATCATTATTTGAGAGAGGAAGCCATATAAGTCCCATAAAATAAATAAATAGCACACCTCTGTTACATTTACCTGTCAAGAGAGTTAAAAGGATAAAATAATAGGGGTAGTGGGAGGACTATATGCCTTCCATTCTTAGTGATGGAATAAGAAAATTGAATAAATTGACTGAACAAAATTGGAGGAAATGTTCAGATAAGCACTTGTTTCGTAAATAAGAAATTGAATTTGCGTATTCTATCTTTCCTTGAATTAGGCATCCCTTGCTGCCGGAGAAACAATTCCAGAATCTGGAACTGGCAATTGGAGAGGAATGCTGAAAACACCTAGGACAGAAGAGATATTAGCAGAGGAAAAAGCCAAACCAGTAACGATTCTACCCGCCAGCCCTCAAAAAGGCCACGCTGTAAACTTGCTAGATGTGGTAAGTGCCTAGAGGAGCCTGACTGAGCAAAGCTACAGTTGGGTAGAAGACAAAGAACAAGTTATTGAACACAAACAAGTATTCTATTACAATGAAGAGAGCTCATCTTTTGAACTATTTCTAAGTTTAAAACTGTAAGTTGTTTTGACTCTTTTTGATTTGGCAATTTTATGAACCAATTATACTAATTTGTCACAGAAATGTGATTTGACAAATTGCCCATCAGTCAATTGCAAAAGGCAGCTTTACTTGGAACAGCTTACATCCTGTGATGGTATCTGTCACACCATCAAACATACACATCTGCCTATCCCAGATCCTTGGAAAGGATTTGATAGGTAGACAAAAAGGCCAAATCCAGTCAGAACATCTGGCTGACTCTGCCATGAACAATAACAACAGCAACAATAATAAATAGCAGTATCCTATTAAAAAATCAGATTAGCATTTATTTACCAATGTTGCTTAATCTATTACACGTAAAGTATTTGTGTTTTTTGTTTTCCTGTTACACATCTTCTAGCCTGTTCCTGTTGCACGCAAGCTTTCAGCCCGGGAACAAAGAGATTGCGAAGTGATAGAACGTCTCATCAAATCCTATTTCTTAATTGTGAGGAAGAACATTCAAGACAGGTAAGATACATTAAAACCCCAAGAAGCTTGCATAGTGACAGTTGCAGCTTGCATCCATGATTGCATGGATGTTCTGATGGCAGTCTTTTTCTGCAGACTTGGATACAATTGGGTTGATTCGAATGTAGGCCTTCAGTTTGCTTCCATTTTAGTTCCTTACGTCAACTCAGAATTTAAGCAAACAATGATTCAAAAGCAGGAGTAAGCCAATCTTTGGGAGAGGAGGGAGTTAGCAGGGAAAACATTTTGAGAGCACTTACATTTCTGCCACCCTTTGACTTTTTTCCCCGAGCAGACATTTAAAACAAGTACCATATTTTTTTGGAGTATAAGACGTACTCTCCCCCCCCACCCCCCAAAAAGAGGCTGAAAATTTGGGTGTGTCTTATACACCGAATGTAGCTTTTTCAAAGCTTTTTTTCAGCCCCGAGGTGCTAGTGAGTTAAGCAATCTCCCTGCTTTGTCTGCTCCCTCCAACTCTCAGCTGTGCTTTAGAAGCTTTTTTTCAGCGAAGCTTCCGTGCTTTCCCTGTTCTCTCCCACTCTCAGCTGTGAAGCTTTTTTTCAGCCCTAACAAGGTGCTAGCGAGTGGAGCCTTGGATAGTACAGTGGTCTAAAGCCCTGTTATTAACATCAGCTGCCTGCAATTATTGCAGGTTCGAATCTCACCAAGGCTCAAGGTTGACTCAGCCTTCCATCCTTTCTAAGGTAGGTAAATTGAGGACCCAGTTTGTGGGGGCAATAAGCTGACTTTGTAAATATACAAAAGTATGAAGGCTATTGCTTAGCGCATTGTAAGCCGCCCTGAGTCTCCGGAGAAGGGCGGCATATAAATCAATTTTTTTTTTTAAAAAAAAGCGATCTCCATGCTTCGTCTGCTTTTCTCATTGCTTCTCTCTCCAAAGATCAGTTGTGCTTTAGAAGCTTTTTTTTTTGTATTTGATTTATATGCCACCCTTCTCCGGAGACTCAGGGCAGCTTACAATGCGTTAAGCAAGAGCCTTCATACTTTTTGTATATTTATACAAAGTCAGCTTATTGCCCCCCACAATCTGGGTCCTCATTTTACCTACCTTAGAAAGGATGGAAGGCTGAGTCAACCTTGAGCCTGGTGAGATTCAAACTTGCAGTAATTGCAGGCAGCTGGCAGCTAAGTGCTATTTTAACAGCGCTTTAGTCCACTGCTCCACCAGGCTCCCCAAGCAGGGGATAAAAAGTGCTTGCTCACTCAAAACCAGTAAACTAATGTGCTGAAGCTGACCAGACTAAGGACGCTAGCCAGATGAATACCTGGTAGGCAGATTTTTTATCCTATTTTCCACCTCCAAAACTAAGCTGCGTCTTATACTCCGGTGTCTTATACTCTGAAAAATATGGTACTCATCTGCAGCCTCCTGCCAGCCTTTTTAGCTTCTAAAAATCTTCATGGAGCTTGTTTTGAGGCTCAGAAGCCTTGCCCTTCTGGAGGCTGGCGCTTCATTTTACAGCATGTCAGTTTCTAGTGCTGGGCACAAGCCCTTATTTAAGGGGCATAATGTGATTCAGTGGCCAGGTACATTGAATGAATACATAAAAATAGAATCTTAAAGCAACTGCCGGTTTTTTTTTTTCCCTGGCTCACACAGTTGTTTTCCGCAGCTTTTATAGGATTCCGGAAAAATGTGTGTTTGCTTTAAAAAGTTCCTGGCTGGTAGGAAATGCATGCCAGCACAAGCTCCAGTCATAGTTTGCCTCTCAGATCTGGATTGCTGCACAATTCTTAACTATTTTTTGGAATACAGATAAACTGGTAGACCCAGGTAGAAGAGTGAGGCAAGGAATACACCATCATTAGTCAAGGATGTCATGTTTCTGCAGTGCCATGCTTGCCTCTACTTCAACTCTCCCCACTTGGCTATTTTATTCACCCCCCCCCCACTTCTTTTGACCATGTTGTGCTCAGTTGCCCTTGCTGTCCCCAGCTGACCTTCACCATCTTCGTCCTTCCCTTGCTAGTGCCTAGCAAGATAGCTGCTAAACTGATGATGACACACCTCATCATGGAGAGTCAGCTGGGAGCAGCAGGTGGTGGAGCACAGGGCAGCCAAAAGGGCCAAGATGGAGAGAGATGGGCAGGTGGGGGGGAGTTGAAGCAAACCCTGAGGTCATAATTACGGGCATAATTATCACCGTTTTCCCTTGGCATTGTCCCCTCGTCTCACCCCCCGCCTTACCTCTCCGCGTTACATTCTATCAAACACAGGTTCGCATTTATGAAGGCACGTTTTAATGTGATCCCCTCAAACGTCCTCGATAGTAGGCTCTCGGGGGGGGGGGTGTAAAACCCATCTACTGTACATGTGATAGCCGATCCCCGGAATCCCTGTTCCATATTACATTCGTATGTCCCCACTACCGGGATATAAGTTCAAGATTCATTTCTCCTATTTCCCAGAGATTCCCCGGTTCACCTGATATGTTTAGCCTTTATTTCCTACTCCAGGACACAGACCCCAATATAACCTTAAAGGTGGCAAAATTTTTTGCTGCAGCCGTGGCTGGAAAAAAACCGGAGAAGAGACGGGCAAGCCCTACGGCAGAGGATTTCTAGTATTGATAGTACAGATTGTATTTGAGGCAGTAGATGGTGCACTGTCACATGATCTATCTATATTTGTAAAACATACTCTCTTTCTATGTGTATATAATTTGGTCTTCGACCGCAATAAAAGCTAGCTTACTTACTACTTACTATTATGGGCAAATTGCCAAGTGCCTGAATTTTGATCATCTGACCACAGAACTGAAATGGCCATACTACAGATGACATCTCTGATTTTTCTTGAGTTTTGATTGTTCGCTTCTTGGACCGCAGAAACACATTTAACGGTTTAAAGAGAGATTTCCCCTTTTTGTCCCCCTAAACTTAAAGCAGTTTATCTTCAGAAAGGTGCAGTAGTATGCTTTGAACTGTTGCTGTTTGCTTTCAGTGTGCCAAAAGCAGTGATGCATTTTCTGGTCAACCACGTGAAAGACACTCTTCAGAGTGAGCTAGTTGGACAGCTGTACAAAGCTTTACTGCTGGATGATCTTTTAACCGAATCGGAGGACATGGCTCAGCGCAGGAAGGAGGCAGCTGACATGTTACAGGTACAGAGACCTTTTGCTGAAGGTTTAAATCCGAAGCATCATAAATCCATATACATTTTGTTTTGTTCTACATCAAAACTGTATCAAGACTCAAGGCCCGCGGGCTGGACCCGTTCCACGGGGTGCTTAGATCTGGCCTGCGGAGCCGCCCTGGAAACAGCGAGAGACTGGCCCACGGTGCCTCTGCCAGCGAAAACGAGGTCTGGGGGGTGTGCATGGCCCCCTGGGCTCTGTTTTTGCTGGCAGAGGGCTGCAGGAAGCTGTTGCGGCAGAGAATGGAGCCCGGGATGGCCGTGCGTGCCCCCCCCCCAGCTCCGTTTTGCTGGCAGAGGGCTAGCAAAATAAATTAAAAGCAAAACAAAAGGGGAAATTTTTCCCCTTTTGCATTTGAGCATCCAAGAAGGGACAGGAAAGGAGAAATGGAAAGAGGAAAGAAAAAGAAGTAAAGATGGGAAGAGAGCAAGGAAGGAAAAATAAGAAAAGAGGGGAAGGAAGAAAAAAAGAATTGAAGAAGGAAGGAAAAAGACGAAGGAAGGAAAGAAGGAGATTATAATAAGAGTGAGTGAGGGTCTGAGGGAAGTCCTGCCTTAGCACTTAGCCACCACAGTGCCCCAGACACGAGTGACGCCAAGCTGGCCATGCCCATCCCGACCCTTCGAGATCAAACACAACCTTGATGGGGCCCTCAATGAAATTGAGTTTGACACCCCTTTCTAGATAAAAAGGTGAGCAAAGAAACAAATTCTTTGGTAGTTCAGAAAAGGGGCAAAGTAGTTTTGTAATGCAAAATCTGTTTTCTGACCCAATGCCTCGAGCACGCTTTCCCAACCTTTTTACCCTGGGGGAACCCTTAGAATAATTTTCAAGTCTAAAGGAACCTCTCCATGAAAAAGTATTATAGGAAGTCCTTGACTTACAACTGTTAGAAGTTATGATGGATCTGGAAAAAGCTACTAATGACCTGGATTCGAAGTTCCAACATCTGTTCCCCACCCCCCCTCCCCCTCTTACAGGACTGCATTTTGGGCATTTAGGAGCCAGCCCAAATTTACCACTGTTTGCAGTATCACATGACTGCAATTTATGATATGGCATTTACTTCTAGTTTCTGGCAAAAACGCCCCATGATGAACAATGGGTTTGCGTAACGACTGTCACAAAAGCCATAAAATTGTGGATGGTAGCATGATCTGCTTTATAACGATCGTCACCAAAATTGTGGATTCAGTTATGATTGTAATTGAGAACTACTTACATGCCTATAGCTAGCACGGCTTGGCATATGAAGATCAAAAAAATGAATATCTTTACTTAATCCTATTTTTCCTGTAAATGTCCTGCAATGCAGGAAGTATGTATGTATCTCCCTGGCTCTTGTAATTTCTATTTCTATTATTTACTTTTACTTTGAAATAAGCATGATATAACACGAGTTTCTAGGACAATAATAGCGAAGTAATTGCTGTTAAATGCATTTATGGACCATAATGCTTATGGAGATCAAATTTGAGTTTTTATTAAACAAATCAACTCTCCCCTAGCATTAGCTTCTTTATAGTAACCTAAATAACCCAATTGAGCATTTGAATCTATAATAGAGGGCAAAGTCTATACTAGAGGGCAAAATCTACATAAAATAGTGGGTGAATTTTGAGAGCCAGCATCTCCCTCCTTCCCCCACGTTCAATATCCTTCCTTCTTTCTAGAAGTGTCAGTGAAGATACAGTAACATCACAGGAAAAACCTGAACCACGAATTCTTTGCACTCAAGCCTTTCCACCATTTTACAATGTTTAATATACTCCTTTTCCTTTAAAAAAAATTGCAGAACTTTTACTGAGCAGAATGATTCAGGGTGTTCCTAAGAGTTGTACATTATTGCCTGACAAGAAGCATTTCTGGATTGATGCCTTTTGCCCTAATTGGTATATGATTTCTTCTTCTTTTTTTTTTCAGGCCCTGCAACGAGCCAGTCAAATTATTGCAGAGATTAGAGAAACGCATCTTTGGTGAACAAACAAGAGACTTGAAAAGGGCTAGGTGTTATATACTAATGAAACTCCATGTGTACCGCAGCATGTAAAGTCTGCTTATATCAAGAAGTTTGGTTCAGTTGTCTATGGACAGAAAAGCATCCTATACTTTGCAAAGCAAATAATATTTAATCATCATTATCCCCGGCTGTTTTCTGATGCAAAGAACAACTTTGTTTTATGTGGGACTGAATTAAGTTAAAATGGAGTGGGAGGAAAGCTAGGTTAAAATCCCAGTGCCTGGTTTGGTTAAATTAGTTGCCTGTGAATAGGATGAGCAGTGTAGTATTGTGATGTAGCTTTTTCAGCTGCTTTTGCAATATAAGTTTTTAACCATGAAAAGAAAGACCCTACAATATTTAATTATGAATTTAATTGCATGCCCTTGATCTCAAGCAGATGGACAAGTACAGGAGAAATATTGCCTCTTAGCCATGTGATATGTAAGCTCAAAGATAGTTGGTTTAACTTCTGGTATTATTGAACTTTTCTTTGTTATAGAAATATGGAATATTTGATTAGTCAGCTGAGGAACAGTAGAATTGGCAAGAGATGTCCATTCACCAGCTTCCTCTGGATGGGACCAAAAACCTGGGACCGTTCCCTTAAAATACCAGGCTTTAAAAAAAATAAGTGGAAATAGTATGAAAGATCATGTCTCTCTTAAAAATCTTAAAAAGAACACTGAAGTAAAGGCAGCTGTCCATCACATCAACTTGGATCACCAGAATGTATTACTGCCTTTTTTTAAAAAAAAAACCCACCAGTGATATAGCCAATTTGTTTGACTTCTCTACGATGACCAGCAAAAGCAACAATGGCATACTGATCCCTGAATATTTTATTATTTTAAAGCACAACACCTCTTATCACAGATATTTTTTTTTCCTTTTTAAAGGAAGCATATTAACTGTCGCGTTTGAAATGAATATTTCTAGCTTCCTTTGAGCAGCACATATTGGGAAGTAGGCAGTGCTTTCTTCCATGCGTACTAGTGGAAAACCAAATTTTGGCCAATAGCGTCAACGTAACAGGTTAAAAAGAAGTTGACGTAAATCATTTGAGATCGGACATTTTTAATATTCAGTAAGTTTGAAAGTATATGAGTTATTTTACACTGAAACATAGTTGCATTTACTGCTGTTAAATGTCTCTGCGTTCAGAATTATTACAGAAATTCCCACCCACATACAGGTTAATCATATGAAAAATAAAATTGTGTTTGAATCTCGTTTGTGGCCTTTGCAAATCTGTGGAACTAGATGGTCTTGAATTTAATAACTGCTATGCCAGGATTCTGGCAGAGTTCAATGAATTGCATTAGTATATGAGTTAGAAGTACTATAGTATTGTGTATCTGCCCAGTCATGACCCCATAAACACACACAAGCACACAAAACCAGACTGCTGTTTTACACAAATGTCTTGACAGCAGTATCCCCAACTCACAAACAAGCAATTACACATTATTCCATTACTCCTAGGATATGCCCAAATTAACCCCTGGGGGAAATTATTCTGTTTTAGAGGAACTTTGGAAGAAATATTGTTTTCTTGCTTATATTAATTTCTGATTGGATCCTGCCTTTAAGAACTGTGGTGGCACAGTGGGTTAGAAAGCAGTATTGCAGGCTACTTCTGCTGACTGCCTGCTGCCAGCAGTTCGATTCTCACTAGCTCAAGGTTGACTCAGCATTCCTAGCTGGGTAAAATGAGAACCCAGATTGCTGGGGGGATGCAGTCTCTGTAAACCACTTAGAGAGGACTGTAAAGCACTGTGAACCGGTATATAAATCTAAGTGCTATTGGTGTAAAGTGGGAACATCCAACTGGATTTAAAGATTTTTCATCACATAGGTAATGTTGCATGTTCCTGATAATTTTTGCATTGATCCGTGACTGAGAGATGTGGATGTTGGAAGTTTCCATTGCATCTTCAAAAGTAAACAAGAACATGGGTCAGACTAAACATGGTAACCCATCATTGATAAAAATCTGTCTTGCTCTAAAAGTAATGTGAAATATAATTTTGAAGGCAAAGCTCATATTTCTTGCAATATTTAATTGCCCAGTTTGTCTCTGAAGTAAGTTGTTCTAAATTACATCAATACAGGCAGTTCCAAGTACTAATAATAGCTCTGAATCAATTCAAGTGTAGTGATATTACTACTTAGAGATGGGCTAACACAACTGTTTTGTTTGGCCATATGGCAACTTTCTTCAGATTACACTGATCCATCTTTCTGGTGATGGTCTCCTAAATCTTGAGAAGTAGCTCTTTTGGAACAGGAATTGTTTCTGATGTTCCAAGTAAACCCCTTCTCTACTAGGGAAGATAAAGAAGATGGAATGTTTCCCAAATTGTTCCATTCCCAGTACACGTTTTACACTAGTCCAATTTCTATAATTTTCAATAGTCCTGGTACAATAGAAAGTATGAAATGTATGTCAAGGCAAGGTGCTTTTTAGTATTCTAGTCCTGGATCAGCTCACAGTTAAATTTTACAGAAACATTTCTTCTTTAATAGACTTTCTGGGTCTAAAGCAATGTAAACCTCATCTGCCATAGCAAACATTACAAAGATAAATGATTTGCAGTTTGAACCTACAAAAACTGAAGATTATGCATAGACAATTTGTCAGTTGCTAAAGTTATAACTGTAACTAACTCTGTAAAGTGGATAGTTTTGTACCAATAAATCACCTTTTAAAGTATGGTCAGTTTTAATAATCACTTGTCAAGGCAGCTGAGTGAAGTTTCAGTAAATGCAAGTTTTTTAATTGCTTTAAATAGTTGTAACTATTATAGTAGTTGCTTAGATTTGTTTAGAAAGAAGTGTAGCCCAAATTTTTCTACTATTACTGATTTTCAATCCTCCTTTATTAAGTGTCTAAGAAGGATAAATACATGAAGTAAATAATACAGCTTTGTGAAACAGTATCCTGGTAAATATGAAGCAATATAACAAATGTACTTGCAAGATGTGGACGTTAGCAATTCTGGTTCTTGTGGACAGTAAGGCCATCCAAAGAAATATTTTAATTGCCAGCATATGATTAGCACACACCATTATTACAGACTGGGCATGTCAGATCAAACTACAAATCTGATTCCAATTATATAAATGCAATTTATGGCTACAGCCCAGCACTACTGTTGATGAATAGCAATTTGATAGTAACTAGATTCAGAGAAAACTAAGCTTTAAACAAAAGCAAGCTGGGAAAGCAGTAAAGGCAGCATTTGGTTATTGCAAAATATCTGTAATATCTTACTTGGAAAAAATAGGATATATAAAGCTTCTGCTGATAATTGATAATATTAAAAAATTGACTTTTCAGTTAGATTAGATCTCAAAGCTAAGTTATAATAAAATTAACATTTCTCACCTATCCCAGTATTTGTTTCAAAGCTGAAACTACTGATGTTTCAATAATAAGCAACTTAGCTGCATTTTTCAAGGCATTCTTACATTTTTGTCCAAACTGCACCCCATAAAATGACACTAAATAGAATTTGTTATTGGCCAAGCGTGATTGGGCACACAAGGAATTTGTCTCAGGTGCATAAGCTCAGCATATTATCTTAGAAAATAGTGAACAATAGTTATAGTGTTTAGAATAGGCCATTTTACCTACAGCTTGTAATTCAAATAATAATGCAACTAGTAAGTCTTTGAAAATTCACTTTAATGTCCTTATTGCAAAGAATATTTCACAATGATTTATATATTTAAATTCCATTATAACTGAAACCATTACATGTACCGTGTTTCCCCGAAAATAAGACCCTGTCTTATATTTTTTTGAACCCCGAAATAAGCACTTGGCCTTATTGCCATGTGCTCAAAAGCCCGATTAGGCTTATTAATCAGGGGATGTCTCATTTTGGGGGAAACGGTATTTCATGACTGAATGATGAAATAAAACACCCATCCATTTTCCAAATGATTCGTAGGTAAGCAGGTCCCACTCAGTGAGAAAAAACACTTTACACAACTGCTCCACTGTCCTTGATGTGTACTTCTGTATGTTACACCTTTCTGATATCGTTGAAGGAAGGTGACTTTCATAACTTACTACAAACCTTAATATTGTCATTCTTCATGTGACAACTGAAGCCATTTTATAACATAATAGTTCTTCTTTCCAATCTTCAGTAGTGATAAGCCATTACTGAGAATATGTTGTCCAAGAATAAGTACAGCTTCAGGATTAGTTTCTGTAATGTGGTTTATAGAAACAGCACCAACTGTTATGTCATGGTATCTGGAAGAAGAAATTGTACAGTTGGACTTACTGCTAATAAATCTCAGATGGTTTAGAAGCAATGAGCATTTATCGGGAACGTTAATTAGGGCAGATTTGTTATTTTTAAAACTTGGAAAAAGCAGAGACCCTATATTCTGGTAGAATTGCCAAGTATTTCCTGCCCACACATGACCATCACCTCTGCTAGCCTCCCAGTCCGCCTGCAACTCCAAGGGTCCCTGACCTCTCCCACCTATCTGTGACACCCCTTCACTCTTTATCTAGGACTCACAGTGTTTCCCACTTAATGACCCCTTAAGGTCTTAGGGTTATGACAGCAACCAGGATTGCCATTGTTAAGCAATGATGTCATCTGATGTACTTTATCATTCCTTCACTTAAGTGATAGCAATCCGAATTCCAATTGCCATTGTAACCTGAGGACTACCTGTATATAGGATTCATGGAAAATAACTTCTACATCAAGGCAATTTGTAGCATATCCTATAGAAAGCAGGAGTACAAAGAGACAAAAACATGTCCTAACTTACCCCTTTGGTCCATCCGCAATTGCATTAGTTTTCCGACACAAATCAAGTACTGTTGTTCCAGGTTCAAGTAGCATTTCTATGTAAGGTGCTTCTCTAAAGAGCTCCTGTAGCTCTTCGTCAGACATACTTTCTAATGCATCCACATTGCTGTAATAAAAGGCCCTTGTACATCTGGTAATAAAGAAGTAGGTATCAAAACGCGCACTGCACCAATATTTGCTATTCCAGTTTTTCTCAATTTAGGAAGAGCACTTGTATACTTCAAAATGCTCTAGCGTTTACAATCATCCTGCTGGAAAAATACCATGAATAATGGCGGCTTCACGTCTTCTCCCTCACTTTAGAAAATAAAATAAACATCTGCTGCTCCCAGTGGGAGAAACTCTTTTCATTTTGGGGACAGAGTAGGTTTAGAGGACTGGAAAGGCTTCAGTTCCAAAGTTCCTCTGCACCAATCGTGTGCCTCAACATCCCTGCGCACCATTTGTGAAATAAATGATGAGAAAGTGTCTTTATGTTAGATTTTCCTTTCTTGGTTTAGAGCAGGGGTGTTAAACTCAAGGCCCAGGAGTTGGATGCGGCCCGCAGGGTGCTTAGATCTGGCCCGCGGGGCCACCATGAAAACAGCGGACTGGCCAGCAGTGCCTCTGTCAGCTAAAATGGAGCTCGGGAGGACTGCATGGGGCCCTCCCGAGCTCCATTTTAGCTGGCAGAGGGTTGCAGGAGGCTGTTGCAGCTGAAAAAGGAGCTCAGGAGGGCCGTGTGCGGCTCTCCCAAGCTCCGTTTTTGCTGGCAAGAGGGTTGGAGGAGGCCATCGCAGCTGAAAACAGCTCGCGACGGCTGCGTGCGGCATTCCCAAGGTCATGTTTGCTGGCAGAGGTTGCAGGAGCCTGTTTTCGCTGGCAGAGCACTTGGGCCACCACAGGTGCCTCCAACATGAGTAACGTCGAGCTGGCCATGCCCACCCTGGTCACACAGATCCAGCCCCCCCCCCCCCCCCCAAGGTCAAGCACAACCCTGATGCGGCCCTCAATGAAATTGAGCTTGACACCCCTGGTTTAGAAGTTTCCAACTTGGGATGGAGAAATTAAGATGGGAAATCCAGAATTTAATTGCCTCTCTTTTTGCTATGTGTAAAGCTACAGCCCTTGCTTATATATCCATTAACAGAACTTTTGTCCACCAAATGAGACTTAACAAATTCAATCTGTCTTTACCTCTTGGCAGATTCCAGACCATTCCTGCCATGAACAAGCTTAGTTACTTCAGCAGCAAGCCGCTTCTGAGGTCCCCGCTTCTCAGGTTCTTTAGCATGCACTTGCATGATATGATCAATTTCCATACCAGGAAGGAAAGTAAAAAGCTTCAAATACCTTAAAGAGGAGATAGCATTATTTTGCTTCAGTGTCACATAATGCAGATTTACAATTTTTTTAAAAAAATGTACATAATTTAAAAGTGGGACAAATACATTGTTTCCTTTTCTAGAAATATTGAAAATAAAACCTGACACTAGCAGGTTTCTGATCAAATAGAGCTAAAATAATATATGACAAACTAACCACAGTAAATTCAGAAACATTCAGCTCTGAAAATTGGGAGATGTTTTGAAAATCAGGAATGTATTATTTGTAGTGTAATTTATACAGCAAGCAATGGAGCTGTTAACCTTCTTTGTTATTCCTCAACCCATAAAATTGAGAATGTGTTTTAAGTATTTAATTTTAAACTTTATCGAGTATCCAGTTGATCAGTTCGAACAGAGCAAGGCTCCTTGGGTGCCAAAAGTACTACTTCCTGAAGTTTGAGATGGCATAAACCAATTGTGAGGAGTGCTGTAAACATTATTTTTTTAAAAAACTACCACATATATTCTAACATCTAGGACAGTAATGGCTAACCTTTTTGCCATCGCGTGCCAGAAGGGGGGTCACGCACACGCGTGCCCACACCGATAATTCTATACGCCCTGCCCCCTGCGCATGTGTGCAAGACCTCCCCGGCACGCGATGGCATGGTGTGCCCGATAGACCCGTTTTTCTCTCTCCCCAGGTTCCAGAGCCTTTCTAGGAGCCTGGGGAGGGCAAAAATGGCCTTCCCCACCTTCCCGGAGGCCGAAAATGGCCCATTTGCTGACTTCCGGTGGGAAGCCAAAGCTGAGCTCACTTGCCCATTGATATGGCTACGTGTGCCACCTGTGGCACGCGTGCCATAGGTTTGCCATCATGGATCTAGGACATTCAAGAAGACTTACTTTTTTTCTCACTCCAATTTGATTGCCACAACAATCCTGTGAAACCAGTTAAAGAAATGCAGTCTTCTGCCCTTTGTATACCAACATTATTGAAAATGTAAATAGAAACAATTAGAAAGCATCTGGGTACCTATTTGTGCTACACTGAAAGAAAGTGAGCTCTATGTAAACTTTGAATTAAAGTAAGCTTTGAATTCTGCTTTCCCCCGTTGATAGTCCAACATCCTACAAATCATCATTCTAGCAAACTAGTCCTTTTGTTCTTAGCAGGAAAATAACTTTCCATGTAGAAATAGACTTGCCTTTCAACAATGGCATCTGGCTGTCTGACAAAGAACTGATAGAGTTCAAAAGGAGAAGTCCTATTTCTGTTAAGCCAAACTGCATTCCCAGCAGATTTTCCCAGTTTATCTCCAGTAGTACTTGTAATAAGAGGCACAGTTATTCCATAGACATCTTTGTCAGTTACTCTGAAGAGAACAAAAATGGAAATGTTAATTGTCAATAGAGAGTGATATACATTTGATTCTATCTAACTGATCACACCTAACACTGGACACAACATGGGCAAATTTATGCGTAGTATTTCAGAAGTCGTATGCTGTTGCCTTCTTCCAAGGCCTTTAAAACCTGATTAAAACTCAAGTTTACCTGCTCCTAGACAGTGCCTTAACCACTAGATCAAACTGGCTCTTAAGTTCTTAGGTCATATTAAATGGCCAGCATGTATTTTTTTAAAACCCAACCATTTACAAATCAAATATATTTTAAGTTTTATAACAGTGTCCCTCAGCCTGACATCATCTTGATATATAGAGACTTGATATATCAAACTACAACTTGCTTTATTTTATTTTCAATCACCTATGTATATGACAGTAGCTATACTCTAGGATATTGATGCACATTAGGTTGTGGAAGGAATATATGTCCAAGAGATAAGAGCTGAGGTGAATGTGCAGTACTGCAGACTACTTCAGCTGACTGCTAGCTGCAGTTCGAAAGTTCAAATCTCACCGGCTCAAGGTTTCCATCTTTCTAAGGTGGGTAAAATGAGGACCCAGATTGTTGCGGGCAATATGCTGACTCTGTAAACCGCTTAGAGAGGGCTGTAAAAGCACTATGAAGCGGTATATAAGTGCTATTGCTAGTCCAAATGTAGACAACTAACTTTCTTCAAATATTCTGGACCAACTCCCACCAGCTCTACCCAGAATATCCAACTACAAAGAAGTGGTGAAATGTAGTCCACAATTTTGAAAAACACTTCCACTAATAAAAGTTCATTAACACTCACCTCAGTTCCCTCCCCAAAAGACACTGGGAGACAAATAATATTCAGTTGTTTTCTTATGGTTCTGAAATATATTATTAGACAGAGCTGACTTGAAAACCCCCGAAAACCCCAAAGGGGAGGGAGACCGAAATGAAATTATGGCCCTTTTTCTAGTGTGAAAAGAGACACTACATGAGTACAATAAAGGACAAAAAAGGACAGAGCTGAAGGAAAAAAAACCAGAAAGTCCAGTTGTCTCTTGAAAAAAGCACCGTTGGAACAGCCATGACCTGGATGACTGAGAATCTTCATAGACATTTAGAAAAAATAATGGACATGGTTTATGTTAAAAGATACTAGTATCAATAGAAGAGGTTTTGAATCTTTATAGAGGCTCTGGGTGAAACTCCAGTAAGGGCATCCTATAGTATTATCAGATGTTACATTCCAGCTACAAAGTTGATAATCTGATTTACACTGCTTTCTTAATCATGGGTCAATTCTGGAAGTATATAACCCATAACCTTGAATAGTTTGGGATTCTTTTACATTCTTGTGGCTAAGAGATCACTGTAGTCTCCTCCCACTTGTGACTGCATGACTGTAACTTGTTGCTTATATCCTTGCGATTTATATTGATATTGACTGTTTCCTAGTATGATTTGATTGCTTATTGCACCGTATGACTGTCACTGGGTGTTGTGCCTTGTGATTCTTGATGAGTGTATCTTGTCTTTTATGTACACTGAGAACATATGTGCCAAAGACAAATTCCTTGTGTGTCCAATCACACTCGGCCAATAAAAATATTCTGTTCTGTTCTAATCTAATCTAATTTAGGAGGATAATAAAATATGCTTTGTTGCATCTATCTCCAAACACTTTGGTTCCTTGTTTAAGGCAGGCCTTTTCCCACAACACCTAGTCGAATTAAAGTTTACCTCCTATGGAACCCACAAGAGAAAGACCAAGGGAGTTAAATAACAAAAAGTGTGATATCATCACACAATATCCACGACTTACATACTTGCACCTGGTGCAAGTATGTCATAGATTTTGTGTGATGACATCACTTATATACCTTATAGACCGCTTCACAATGTGAATGTGATTTTGTATGATGACATCTGGTGCAAGTATGTAAGTCATAGATTTTGTGTGATGACATCACTTATATACCTTAGACTTATATATTGCTTCACAGTGTGAATGTGATTTTGTGTGATGACACCTGGTGCAAGTATGTAAGTCATAGATTTTGTGTGATGACATCACTTACATACCTTAGACTTACTAGACTTACATACCGCAAATATGTACCGTAAATGTACATGACATGCCAACGCATCCCTTTGGCACATCAAGAGTCGCTGGGCGCCCTGCAAACCTCCCCAACTCCTTCTTGTCTTACTTAGAGACGAGGTCGTAGCCAGACATGATGTTGCCCAACTGGTCGGCTCCGCCCAGCTGAATGAGGCAGCCGTAGCCACGGTACAAATGCAGGAAGTCGTAAGCTTGAAGGGCCGGGTAGAGAAACTCGGCCAAGCCCATGCCTTCGGGGCTTCTTAAGCGGGCCTTGCAACTCTGGCGGCTCAGCAACGTGCCCATCCGGAGGTGACCCCCGACTCCGGCCAGGAAGCCGATGACCGACTCGCTCTCCAGCCAGCTGGCGTTGTCCAGGAAATGGACGCTGCCCAGGCGGTGGCCTTCCTCGGCCCAGAAGAGTTCCCGGTGGTTCTGGAAGAGCCGCTGGAGCCCCTCGAGGAGGCCCCTCGCGCGCTCCCGCACCTCCTCCGCCGTCAGCGGCTCCCGGGCTTTGGTGCGGCCGCTGGGATCGCCCAGCCGCGCCGTAGCGCTGCCCACCAGGGCGATGACGTCGTGGCCGGCCCGTTGGAAGTGCAGCAAGCCCAGCACCGCCAGCAGGTGCCCGACGTGCAACGAGTCGGCCGTGGGGTCGAAGCCGCAGTAAGCCGTCACGGGAGGGCGGCCGGGTTGGAGAAGCTCGATGAGCTGCTCTTCGGCGGGCTGAGGCGGGAACACCTCCTGGAACAGACCGCGCTGGTACTGGGTGGCTAAGAGACCCTTCGCCACGGGAGAGGCCGGCGTCGGACGAGCGTCTGGTTGTTGGTCGTGACGCTGCCGCCGCGTCTGCAAAACCAGGAGTCGGGGCGGCGTCGGCGGCGCTGCTGTTCTGCGAGCCGAAAGAAGCCATAGGCGCCCGGCCCGGAGCGTGGGCGCCGCCATCTTTCCTACGGAAAGTCCGCTGTGCTTTGAGCGCGAGGCATGTCGGGATGGGGGCGGGGCCAAAGCGTCCCATCCCTCTAGCTCAGGGCTCTCCAACCTTGGCCACTTTAAAGCCTGGCGGACTTCAAATCCCAGAATTCCCCTGCCAGCTTTGGAATTCTGGAATTCAGCATAGCTGGCTGGGGAATTCTGGGAGTTGAAGTCCGCCAGGCTTAAAGTGGCCAAGGTTGGAGACCCTTGCTCTAGCTGCAGCAGCGGCAGGGACGGACGGAGGGGGGGGGGGGGGGAGAAATCGCTGCTTTCAGAATCATCCGGATTGGAACGTGAGGGGCCAGGGATGCTTCGATGAGATTCCCACGTTTCCAAATTTGCTGGCTTGAAGGTGGTGGGGAATTGTCGCCCATAGCAGCGGCCTTAAGCTTTAGACATGCATTTCAGAATGGGCTGCAGCCTACTTCATCTCCTTTCGGATGAACTTCCAAATCGGTTGTGAAGAGGGACTGTTGGCTGCTCACACAATATTGGTTGTGAAGAGCTTGGGAATAACCGCACTTGGATTCCTCTGCATCCAAAACTGCTTACATTCTGTCCACCCTAGAGAAAAAGAGCTGTTTCTTTATGTTAAATATAAGCCAACCGATCAACGAATTGCTGCCATGTGGAATATCATGCTCTCCTCTTCCGGAATATTTATGTATCAAAATATAGACAGTAAATGAGGATAACAGTAAAAGCATCAGAAATGGGATCTTTTTCCTTTGAAGGATAGAGATGGAAAAAAGCCTGGCTCACCCTCAAGACTAAAAGAAAACACACTCATAGAAATAGAATAGAATAGAATTCTTTATTGGCCAAGTGTGATTGGACACACAAGGAATTTGTCTTTGATGCATATGCTCTCAGTGTACATAAAAAGACAAGATACATTCGTCAAGAATCGTAAGGTACAACATTTAATGATTGCATACAAATAAGCAATCAAATCATACTAAGAAACAATATAAATATAAATCGTAAGGATACAAGCAACAAATTTACAGTCATGCAGTCATAAGTGGGAGGACTTGCTCTCTAGTTTTTCCTCTCTTAATTAGCGTCTACATTCATTTTTTAGAAGGATGTAGAAAATTCCATTATGTATCCCCAGAGTAAATATGGGTTCCTCACTTCCAGCAGGGATGGATGGAGTGAGGTTAAGAATGAAGAATGAATGTTTGAAGTATGTGAGGATCTTGGTCATGAAGATTTCCACCACAGCATTTTTTGAAACGATCAGGTTAATACCATAGAATTGGAGTTGGATGGCGTCCTAGAGATCATCTAGTTCAAACCCCTGCTTATTTTTGTATCCATTACAACATTTCTGACAGATCATTCATTCAACCTTGGATTGAAGACCTTTAGGGAGGAACTCACCACACCACATGACAACCCATTCCATTGGCTGATAGCTCATACAATCAGACAGTTCCTTTTTGTTACTTACAACCGGTTTTAGAAGTTCCGGCTGTCACACCATTCACATGATCACAATTCAGGCACCACACAACAGCTGTACCATCCCACAGACATGGAATCACCATTTGCAATCTTCTCTGCCACAAGCAAAGTTAATGGGGAAGCCAGCAGTAAGGTTGCAAGTTTTTATTTTATTTGTATCCCACCTTTATTATTTTTTACAAATAACTCAAGGTGGTGAACATATCCAACATACTTCCTCCTCTTATTGTTCTCACAACAACCACCCTATGTGGTGGGTTGGGCTGAGAGAGAGTAAATGGCCAAAGGCTCAAGGTTGACTCAGCCTTCCATCCTTCCGAGGTAGGTAAAATGAGGACTCGGATTGTGGGGGCAATAAGCTGACTGTATAAAAAAGAACACTGCTGGGTGTGTGTGTGTGTGAAAGCCCTACTAAGCAGGTATATACAAAAGTATGAAGGCTATTGCTTAACGCATTGTAAGCCGCCCTGAGTCTCCGGAGAGAGGGCGGCATATAAATCAAACCAATAAATAAATAAATCTAGTTGGTTTTCAGAGGCAAGATGAGAGCTCCTGGTCTCTTTCTTTCTAGTCTGGTGCCTTAAGCACTAGACCAAACTGGCTCCGGCAAGTCCCCTCAGCCTCTCTTCGCTCCCATGATGTATCACAACATTTTCCCACTTCGCAGAGCTGGGTGTGACAAATCCGTCCCACAGGCCGCCAATTTGAAACCCCTGAATTAAGGCATAGGCTAGAAGCAAGGAGTCTGTGTTCTAGTCCCACCGTGGCCATGAAAGCCAGTTGAGCGACTTTGGGCTAGTCACTCTCTCAGCCCAACTCACCTCACAGGGTTCTTGTTTTGAGGAAAATAGGAGGAAGGTATGTTGTATATGTTTGCCACCTTGAGTTATTCATAAAAATAATAAAGGCAGGCAATAAATAAATAAAAGAAATCAAGCCAAGATCCAAAAGAAGCTCAGGGATCATTGTCCACATATACTCATGTCAGAGCAACTATGATTGACATCCCAGCACTAATACCTAGAGAAGGATCAGGTGTTCACAGCCTTCTGAAAGGTCAATACAGTTAGGTCCACCTATTGCCTTGCAAAGGGCAAAGAAGCTATACTTTTTGGGCCTACCACTTGACACTTTCACAATAAAGACTCAGAGCATTGTTGTGACCCAGGCCCAAGTAGGTAGTATTCGACGCAAACAGTTCCAAAACAAATACTTTATTAGAACAGCTGAGAATTAACTTATTCTCAGCGTAGTCCAAACTAAATCAAAACAAAGTCTTCATAACACAAATTCTTCAGTCTAATCACCAACCTTGGTATAATTAGGCAAACTGTCAAAGGCTTCTCTTGGCAAAAGTTCAAAAGCAGAAGACGCCAACGAGAGACAAGTGCAGCAAGACTATCAACGTTGTTTTCCGACAAAGAGCCCAAGAGCCATTGCTGGTTTTTTAAGCCTTATGGGAGGGGCCAATCATCTCTTGACCCTACTCCCGAGTTATCCTCTTTGCTTTAGCTGCTCTTGCCTTCTGGCAGCTCTTCTCATACGTGCACTAGGAACAGGTTCCTCTGACTCTCTACTGTCAGCCTCTGGAGGCTCCGGAGTCCGCACATCACTTCTCGATGGCCCTGGTCCCATCTCTGCCTCCAACGCAGAGCCCTCATCCGGGCCTTCCCCAGCCTCCAGGACTGGCTCATGTTCTTCCTCAGCTTCATCACTGTCTGACTCTGCTGCCAGCTCCGCAGGCTGCTGGCGAACCACAACAAGCATCCCAGCTTGAACAATTTATTTCTTTAAATCTTAAGTTGATAATACAAGTCCAACTCATTATAGCAAAGCACTAGCTAATTAACTTCAAAAGGTCTTAAAAGTTGCCAAACGTGAAAAACACTGATCTAGAGACATTTTTCTTCTTGTGCCAAATCCGTCTTCGGATGTCGGCGACCATGTTGGCGATCCTATTTTTGTCAGCAGCCGTATGAAAAAGTGCTGCTAAGTTTTGTCCAAACCAGTCCCTTAGATTTTGAAGCCATGATGTTCTTCTGTCTGGACCTCGTTTGCCTTCAATCTTTCCCTGGAGGATTAAGTGAAGTATGGCGTATTTTTCCGGGTGTCACATCACATGTTCAAAATATTCTAATTTTCACTTTTTAATGGTTTTGATGATTTCCCTTTGCTTTCCCAGGTGGCTTATCACCTCCTCATTTCTGATTTTGTCAACCCAGTTTATACATAACAGCCATCTGAAAATCCGCATTTCAAATGCTTCTAGTCTCTTCTAGTCTCTTCTAGAGACATTCCAGCCTCCAAATCACTAAAATCTCTCATTCCAGGAGATGGCAGCATTGTACTTAGCCTCTAATTATGTCACTATAGTTTTAATGGACTCTGATCACAGAATTCATTATATATATTAATTTCAATCAATCAGAATAGAGCTGGAAGTGACCTTGGAGGTCTTCTAGTCTAACCCCTGCTCTAGCAGGAGACCCTTTACCAGGGGTCTGCAACCTTAAATACTGAAAGAGCCATTTGGACCTGCTTCCCACAGGAAAAAAAACACCGGGAGCCACAAACTCTGGGTGGGCGTGGCCAACTCGATGTCACTCACTTCCATCACTCACATGATCCTCCTAGCCACGCTTACCCAGCCGGTCATTAGGGCAGAGAACTCGTCGTTAAAAAACACCAGGAACCACAAAATCTTTTTGACATCTCTCTCTCTCCCCGCCCTCCCTCCCTCCCCCCCTCTCCCTCTCTCTCTGTATCTCTCTATGTCTCTCTCTTTCCCCCTCTCTCTGTATCTCCCTGTCTCTGCCCTGGCCGCTTCTCCTTCCCCCAACATCGCCCTTACCTTCTCAGGCCAGGCGAGGAGTGACTGGGAGGGGAGGGCAAGGGGTAGGGCCAGCCAGTGGTGGGATCACCTGATAGAGAGCCACAGCAGAGGGCCCAAAGAGCCGCATGTGGCTCCGGAGCCACAGGTTGCTGACCCCTGCCCTATACCATTTCAGATAGGTGGCTGTCCAGTCTCTTAAAAGCCTCCAGTGATGAAACATCTACAACTTCTGAAGGCAAGCTGTTCCACTGGTTAATTGTCCTCACTTTAGGAAGTTTCTTCTTAATTCCAGATTGCTTCTCCCCTTGATTAGTTTCCATCCATTGTTTCTTGTCTTGCCTTCTAGTGCTTCGGGAAAATAAATTAGTTGAATTTTTGGAAAAGGTTATAAGTAGCATATTGCAAATATGTCAACATGCCTTTTATACTCTACTAATGTTGAACCACATTGTTAAGAACTTCATTATCGTTCACTGCCCAGAGTCACTTATCTGAAATGGGCAGCTACAACTATAGAAAATGAATAAATAAAACCATTTGTTCCACGAAGAATGCGGAATAGCAGAGAGCACAGTATAATACTCAAAAGGCTGTATAATACAAAGAAAACTATGTGGTCCAGTGCAATTTTAAAATTTAGAATTGTGGCTGAAAGTTACATCTAGAATTTTTTTTCGTTAGAAAACAGGTGTCTTAGTGTGACTTTCTGTTTGCTTGTTTTCTGAGAATGGTTGAGATAAGATGAAGCCAAGATATGCCATTTTGCTCTGTGAAAAGGAAGTGAGTTAGAATCTGAACAAGGAATGGGATTGTCTTCATTTATCTTTTTTTGCATGTAATTTAAGATATATACTGTCTAGTGTGTGTGTGCACACACCTTCAAAACAGTATTGACTTCTAGAGACTGCCTGAATTAGTACCTGCAGTTTTCTTGGTAAGGTTTTTCAGAAGTGGTTTGCCATTGCCTCTTTCCTAGGCCTGAGAAAGAATGACTGGCTGAAGATCATCCAACTGGTTTTGTGCCTACGGTGGGATCAGAATTCATGGTCTCCTAGTTTTTAGCTTGGTGCCTTAATCATTACACCAAACTGGCCCTCTATTCATCGGTAGCAGTAGCTAGGTTTTTAAGACAATAATAAAATACTAGATGGTCTATGGAACCGTTTTTAAAAATCTAATTCCAGCTAATAATGGAAAAAGTTCAGCAACTCTATAAAATATCTGAGGTGTGAGATGCCAAGAGCAAGGGAAGAAGACAGAGTTCATGGATTTTGATTGGTACTTCTCAAAGTGGTTCATTTTCCATTTTGAAGGGGTCTCAAAATGGCCATTGTTGAGAATTCTGGAAACTGAAAATCAGATTTTATATATTGGGGAAAACTTGTATACTGCAGGAGTGAGAAGGCTATTAATGATTAAGGACTACATGTTAAAAAAAAGATACCTAAGGATCTCGGAGCCATAGCATCCTCACAATGATCTCACAGAAGGTAAGGGCAAAATCTTTTTAAAAAATGGAGTATTTTTTTTAAAAAGACTAACTTAATTCCACTGAAAACCTAAGTATTTTAAGCCTCACTTGTCAAAAACATTACAGTTAAACTATAAATCTTATATTTCTGAAATCTACCTTTGAGTAGATTTAAAGTTATGAATAGACAGGTTTATTCTATTATAGACAAGTTGCCTATTGTTTATTGAACTATTTTAAAAAGTAAAATGATGGCCTTTTCATTTCATCCCAATTTAAGTTTCTATTTAGTAAGATTTTTTTTTTTTAAATGTGCACAAATGGATCTGGTTGCTTGTGGAATGAGCTAATCTCTGTTCCAGGTATCTTGGGGTCAAAATGTCAAATCTTTTAAAATACTGTTAAATTTATTAGATGCTTCTTTAGACAGATCCAACCCTTTGTTTGAAAGTTATGCCAAAACAATTTTTTTTTCAACTGACAAAACATTGCCTGTTTCCAATCTTACATTCTGATGTTTTTTTCGCTGCTTTTAAAAGTACCAATTAGCTCCTCTCAGACCTAATTTGACGAACCTGGTAGGTTTTGTAAGGTAAACATAATGCAGACTTTATGTTTTTAATTCCTATAGAAGCATTCTGGAAATATAACACTATTTTGTAATTACTATTTTTTGTTCATCAGATCAATTTATAGAGTTGCCAGAATGTGATTGACAGGGTAATGTACAAAATTGAAAACAACAAATAACAATCAAAATCATTACATTAAATCTCACCCGGGCAACTTCAAACAGCAAAACACACAGCAGAAATCACTAGAGACTGTCAAAATAAAGAGTTAAACCTCCCAAGCCAATGCCCAGGAGAAAAAAAAAACAGATCTTCAGCGCCTTCTGAAAACCAGGCAGGGTTCAGACTATCTGAATGTTAGCAATGCTGTTCCATTTGGCAGGCATGTTAACAGAGAAGACTGTCTCCTGGGTTTCACCAGACAGGATTATTTAAATGATGGGATCTGGAGCATACCCAACTTGTCAGATTTTATTGGATGGGCAAAATTAATTGGAGACAGGAGATTCCACAGATCACTACATCCTGTGTCATGAAAGGGAAAATTCAGCATCTTGAACTTCGCTTGGGAGCCCATTGCAGCTTGCGAAGCAACGTTGTTGCTGTTAGCCTTTCAAAGTAGTCCAGCCAAGAAGTACAACCATGAATACTAACCCTTATCTTTACTATAAGTTACATTAACAGATTCCAATAAAGGAGAATATTTGTAGCTCGGGGTTGAAATGAGTGGTCCTTGGTGCTCTCTGAACTTGGTTGTTTTCTTGCAGATGTTTCATTACCCAAACTAAGTAACTCTAGCACTGATGATGTTACCTAGTTTGGGTAATGAAACGTCTGGAAGAAACCAAGCAAGCTGAAAGAGCTCCAAGGACTGATCATGAACAGATTCTTGCAAGACTGAAAGTATTTATCCCCTCCTTTCCTTTTCTTCCCCATAAAACTAGAAAGAGTGTCTTCTGAAACCCCTCGTGCCCCATGTCCTACTATGGACTGAGACTTTTTTTACATGCTGATTTCCTTGTCTGTAGTTCTTGTCTGCCAAGGTCATTCCCAGATGCCATTTCAGTGACATGGATGCACTCTGGACTAGCTGTAACATCTGAATAATACCCTCTGGAATTATTACCAATATGTTAGTAATGTGTTGTTGTTATCAGCAGCTGACTGTACCAAATAAAACTCAGAATTCTCATTAGAGGCACAAATGACCGAGTTCAAATTATCCTTCTTTGGACTCATTATGAAAAGACCCAGCTCTCTGGAAAAGGCTTTAATGCTGGAAAAGAAGGAAGAAAACAAGATGATGACCAGCCACAAGATGGATGGATTCCGTTACTGTGGCAATGAGTGTACCATTGGAAAACCTGAAACACTAGGTTGGGGCAGATAGTCATGGAGAAAATCAGTGTGTCACTAGGAGCTGAAAACAACATACTGGGTCCTCCTCCTCCTCCTCCTCCTCCTCCTCCTCCTCCTCCTCCTCCTC